>CM038143.1:63957869-64177869 GCA_021437245.1 Aegilops speltoides
TTTTCGCTCGATCTCGCCTGACGCCGCGCGCTGCCGCCGCCTCGCCGCTTCGCCCGCCGTCGTCGTCGTCGTCGCCATACGCCGCCGTCGTCGTCGCCGTCGGTTCTCGCCCGCCGCCAGCCATCGTCGTCTCGCTGCCCCCGCCGCCGTCGTCGCCGCTTCGCCCGCCTTGCATCGTCGTCGTCGCCGCCGCCGCCGTCGTCGTCGCCGCTGCTTCAGCGCCACCAGACGCTACCCTATATACGTACACACGCATACGTATACACACACACGCACACACACACACACACACACGCATACACACAGACACGTACACACAAACACACACACACGTATATACACACACACACAAACACACATATTTTTTTACTTATTTTCTGTTTTCTATATATAATATGTTTAGATGAATTAGAACTATCTAGTTTATTTTTAGTAAATATAATGCTTTTAGTTGAACTAGTTGAATTAATATATAGATCAACTAGTTTATTTTTGAAGATGCTTAATTAGTTGAACTTGTTGAATTAATATATAGAAGTAGTTTATTTTAGAAGATGCTTAATTAGTTGAACTTGTTGAATTAATATATAGAACTAGTTTATTTTAGTAAATGCTTAATTAGTTGAACTAGTTGAATTAATATAACTAGTTTATTTTTAGTAAATGCTTAGTTGAAATAGTTGAATTAATAGATTTTTCTGTTAATAGATTTCTTTTCTGTTAATAGATTTTTGATGATATTATTATTGAATATGCATGTTTGGTGATATTATTGTTAATAGATTTTTTCGGGTGATATTTAGATTGTGTAATTAATTTTGTTCATAGAATTTTAATGATTTTTTTGTTCATAGTATTTAGAAAAAGGAAAAAAAGAAGAAGTAGTTTATATATAGTTGAACTAGCTAGTTGATTTAATAAACTAATTTATTTTACTATATATAGAAGTAGTTTGTTTTTAGTAAGTACTACTTATTTATTTATAGTAAGTGCTTAGTAGTTGAACTAGATAGTTGACTAATAAAACTAAATTATGAACGTAGGCCGGAAATGTCGTACTCATCGGACGACGATAACCGCCCGGGGGAGTGCGACTGGTGCCACGACGACCGAGGTATCTCTGACAGTTCATTGAGCTGGACGAAGATCGGCGCTCAAAGATTAAGCTCGAGGAGACTGCGATGTTCATACGGATGCATAACGCAGCGACAATAGTTTTTTCGTAATTGCACGACTTCAACTATTTTAACGTGTATTTTTCATCTTTTCCAATTTGACTAGCTTATCCCATGCTTTGCAAGACGCTATGTCTTAGAGAGGATGGGTTTTGAAGACCATGAAAATTTCGAAACCAAAACAATTATCCTAAGTACCGAACATGGTGTGGATTTTCAAGTAAAGCTGTACAATGCTCAGAGTGTAACCCATTTTGGTTGCAAAAATTGGGATGCATTTTGCAAGATGTATGGTCTTGATGAGGGTATGCTTGTCACCATGGATCTTGGTGATCCTACAATCGAGCAAGAGACACCTTCGATTTGGGTCTTTGTGGATACACCTCCAGTTCTTCCCTCATGTGAGCTAAACATAGTTATTAAGTAATTTATATTGTTTATTTCAAAATATAATGTTGACAACTTATCTCCATTGACAACTTATTTTCATTCTTCAAAGAATGTGCGGAAGATGGTAGATGTAACGCACTACATCAAGGCTCGAATTAACTTATCGGGAGAAAACTCATCCGGTCGGATTTTGTACTGATCTTGAGAATTACAATATCTACAATCAAACTCCTCAACATTATGGTCAATACGTGCCACTAGTGCACGTGTTGAACTACGGTAACTACCATGGAGATACCCTGGTAAGATTATTTTTTACTATTACAACATCCGTGCATCTTTTTGCATACTTCTAAAACTAGTACATCATTGCTAACTACAAAGTTATTATTATGTTTTTCAACAGATAATCCCGAATGATTGTGTGCCTCATCTGATGTATACGCGTGGTAGCCTTCATGTTTTGAACATACGACCAGGTCGTCCTACGAATTTCAACTGTCCATACCGGGTTTCTAAAAGAAGTGGAGACATAACAATCAAAGAATGGAAAAAAATGTATGGACAATCGTAAGGAGCTTCTTGGAAGCAATAAGCGCGAAAGGCAAGAATTGGAGACAGGATGATCGCCATTCTTCATAATGGAGAGTCGGGGTCTATATTGTTTTATGCTATTTTACCTTAAGGGTGTTTAGGTCCTACCGACATCGATGATCATGTGCTAAGAACAATTATGTAGGGTTGGGTTCGATGACTATATATGAGGATGATGATCGTATGACTTATTATTAATAACGAGTAGAAGTTGTATGATGATGCATGATTAGTAGGACTTGTTATTATATATATATGATGATGTAATGATGCAAAAGCATGCATGAGCATGTTATATCTCGGGTGCAATGAACATAGCAGCAGCGTTGATAAACAAAGCATGCATGATGTATATATGATGCATAACGTGTACAATGTGTAGTATCGTAAAATACCAAAGAAACGAAAAAGAATTAAAATGGAAACACAAAATTAAATGAAAAGAAATCATAAAACTAAAACCCACTAAACCTTATAGTACCGGTTGGTGTTACCAACCGGTACTAAAGGGCTCGTGCCCCGGAGCTGGCTCGTGCCACGTGGTTGCCCTTTAGCACCGGTTCAGGTTGAACCGGTACTAAAGGGGGGCCTTTAGTGACCACAAATTAGTGCCGGTTATGTAACCGGCACTATAGGGCCTTACGAACCGGTGCTAATGCCCGGTTCTGCACTAGTGTAAGAGCTATAAGTGTATGAAAGCTCAACAAAAGAAACTAAGTGGGTGTGCATCCAACTTGCTTGCTCATGAAGACCTAGGGCATTTGAGGAAGCTCATGGTTGGAATATACAAGCCAAGTTCTATATTGAAAATTCCCACTAGTATATGAAAGTGATAACATAGGAGACTCTCTATATGAAGAACATGGTGCTACTTTGAAGCACAAGTGTGGAAAAAGGATAGTAACATTGCCCCTTTTCTTTTTCTCTTTTTTTTCTTTTTTTTCTTTTTTTTCTTTTTGGGTGGGCTTCTTTGGCCCCCTTTTTTATTTAGGCTTCTTTGGCCTTTCCTTTTTTCCTTTTTTCTTTTTCTTTTCATGGGGCAATGCTCTATAATGATGATCATCACACTTTTATTTACTTACAACCCAATATTACAACTCGATACTAGAACAAAGATATGACTCTATATGAATGCTTTCGGCGGTGTACCGGGATGTGCAATGATCTAACTTAGCAATGACATCAAACATCATGCTAGCTATCTTACGATCATGCAAAGCAATATGACAATGAATGTTCAAGTCATGTTATGATGATGATGAAAGTTGCATGGCAATATATCTCGGAATGGCTATGGAAATGCCATGATAGGTAGGTATGGTGGCTGTTTTGAGGAAGATATAAGGAGGATTATGTGTGATAGAGCGTATCATATCACGGGGTTTGGATGCACCAGCGAAGTTTGCACCAACTCTCGAGGTGAGAAAGGGTAATGCACGGTACCGAAGAGGCTAGCAATGATGGAAAGGTAAACGTGCGTATAATCCATGGACTCACATTAGTCATAAAGAACTCATATACTTATTGCAAAAGTTTATTATCCCTCGAAGCAAAGTACTACTACGCATGCCCCTAGGGGGATAGATTGGTAGGAAAAGACCATCGCTCATCCCCGACCGCCACTCATAAGGAAGACAATCAAAGAAACACCCCATGCTTCAAATTTGTCACACAACGATTACCATACGTGCATGCTACGGGACTTGCAAACCTCAACACAAGTGTCTCTACAATCCACAACCACCCACTAGCATGACTCTAATATCACCATCTTTATATCGCAAAACTATTGCAAGGAATCAAACATGTCATATTCAGCGATCTACAAGTTTTATGTAGGATTTTATGACTAACCATGTGAATGACCAATTCCTATCATCTCTCTAAAAAGATATAAGTGAAGCAAGAGAGTTTAATTCTTCTACAAAAGATATGCCCGCGCTCTAACAATTATAAGTGAAGCAAAAGAGCATTCTACAAATGGCGGTTTTCTATGTGAAGAGAAACAGGCAATCCAAACTTCAAATGATATAAGTGAAGCACGTGAAGCATTATATAAAGCCATACTCAAAAGATTTAAGTGAAATGCAATGAGCATTCTATAAATCAACCAAGGACTATCTCATACCAGCATGGTGCATAAAGGAAAAGTGAAAACTAAATGCAAAAGACGCTCCAAGACTTGCACATAATGCATAAACGAAACGAATACGAAAACATACCGATACTTGTTGAAGAAAGAGGGGATGCCTTCCGGGGCATCCCCAAGCTTAGACGCTTGAGTCTCCTTGAATATTTACTTGGGGTGCCTCTCTTCCTTTTCCTCATATCGAGACCTCCTCGTTTAGACACTTCATCCACACAAAACTTCAACAGAAAACTCGGTAAGATCCGTTAGTATAATAAAGCAAATCACCACTCTAAGTACTGTTGCAAACCAATTCATATTTTGTTTTGCATTGTGTCTACTGTAATATAACTTTTTCATGTCTTAATCCACTAATATAAATTGATAGATTCATCAAAACAAGCAAACTATGCATCAAAAACAGAATCTGTCAAAAACAAAACAGTCTGTAACAATCTGAACATCCACCATACTTCTGGTACCCCAAAAATTCTACAACAATTAGGAAAAATTATAAAGTTGTAGAGAAAGACAGTTCAAAAAGAATCAGAACCAATTGACGTTCCAGTTAAAAACGTAAAATCGCGCACTACAGCCAAAGTTTCTGTCATGCACCGTACAAACCAACAAGCATTGTAAACATCCTAAAGGCAAACCTTGGCACATTATTTTTATAATACAATGGAATTATACAAGGGGATAATTATTTTTGATGAAAAGTTTCTGTAACTAAGATTCACAAAGTTTCCGTGAGCATGAACAAAGTTCAAGGAGCTCTACCACTTCAACAATGCTTGTCTCTCTCACTTTCACTTTCCTTTTCGAAAAGTTTTTAGGTTACCCTCTTTATTTTTTTTGTTTTTAATCTATATAAAAGCACTCAACAGAAATAAATGACTCTCTAAAACTTCCGGGTTGTCTCCCTGGAAGCGCTTTCTTTAAAGCCATTAATTAAGCTAGGCATTTAGTGCTCAAGTAATGAATCCACCCGGATCTCAAGGTATATCAAAGCCAATTTTATTTAACAATGATTTGTAATTTAGTAGTGAGCACAAAGTAACATATATCAAGCAACAACGAAGTCTAACTCTCTTCCTATGCATCGGCATTCATAAAAGAACAATTCATGCACACATAGTAAAGGCCAATGCATAGTATAAGCAGTTTCTTGCAATTCTGTCATGTTGGAAACATAAAGAGGCGGAGATGTAGTTCCTCTCTCATAATAATTGCAAGTAGGAGCAGCAAGCACATGCATATTATATCTATCAAAATCATCATGTGCAATGGTAAAAGGCAACCCATCAATATAATCCTTACTAAGCGCAAACTTCTCCGATATAGTGTAGTCAGGAGAATTAAAAAGATAATAGGACTATCATGCGTGGGTGCAATAGCAACAATTTCATGTTTAACATAAGGAACTATAGCAAGTTCATCTCCATAAGCATAATTCATATTGGCATCTTGGCCACAAACATAGCAAGCATCATCAAAAAGGGATATTTCAAGAGAATCAACGGGATCATAGCAATCATCCTTCAGTAAGCACGAAGCGGAATTAAACAATGTATGAGTTGAAGAGTTACTCTCATTATAAGGTGGGCACGGGTGATCAATCCGTTCTTCCTCCTTTTGTTCTTCGCTCTCCTCATCATCTTTTTCATCCAATGAGCTCACAGTTTCATCAATTTCTTCTTCCATAGCTTCCTGCAAAATATTAGTCTCTTCTTGGACAGCGGAGACTTTCTCAATAAAAGCATTAATATTGTAATTGTATTCATAATTTTCATATCAATATCTAAGTATAGCAAGATTTTCAGGCCTATAAACACCATCATCATCAAAGGATTCATACTTTTCAAACAAAGATTCTATTTCATAAGCAGCCTTAAAAGCAACAAATTCTTCCATTTGTTCAACATCATAATAATCATATATACCATTAGCATAAGAAGCTAAGGTTTCATTATCATTAAATTTGCATGAAAAGGGAAGGTGTGGAGCCTTCATCGTAGAGCAACAAGTAATATCATATCTCAAGCATAGATCCCGAGCATACCAACGCAACATAATAATTTGATCCCATAATAGTTTCCCTTTTTGTGTAAAGCGATAATCCCTAAGTATTCACGTTGATCCAACGTGTCTCCCATTATAAAGTAGAATGGGGTTTTCTCAGGATTACCAAAGTAGTACGTAATATCTTTCACATAATGAGAATCGAGGGTTTTAGGAGTTACCCCATCTCCATGAGTAGCAAGTACACCTAATTTTTTTGGTATTTCATGTTCCATATCCATAACTAATGATAAAGAACAACTAAGAACAACAAATAAAAATTACTCAGTGATAAATCAAATAAGCACACACGAGAATATTCACCCCACGCTATGACTCCACGGCAACGGCGCCAGAAAAAGGTCTTGATAACCCGCAAGTATACGGGATAGTTGTATCCTCTTTCGATAAGTAAGAGTGTCGAACCCAACGAGGAGCTAAGGTAGAACAAATATTCTCAAGTCCAATTGGCCACTGATACGACTCTAAGCACGCTTGACGTTCGCTTTACCTAGAACAAGTATGAAACTAGAAGTACTTTATAGGTGTTGTTGGATAGGTTTGCAAGATAATAAAGAACACGTAAATAAAAGCTAGGGGCTGTTTAGATAAAGATGCAATAAAGTAAATAAAGCGAGTGTGGAAAAGTGGTGGTAGGAGTTGTGAAAGTGTCCCTAAGCAATTGACTACGTTACTAGATCGGTAATCACTATTGCAATTCTATTTGAGGGAGAGGCATAAGCTAACATACTTTCTCTACTTGGATAATATGCACTTATGATTGGAACTCTAGCAAGCATCCGCAACTACAAAAGATTCATTAAGGTAAAACCCAACCATAGCATTAAAGTATCAAGTCCGCTTTATCCCATACGCAACAATCCCCTTACTCGGGTTTGTGTTTCAGTCACTCACGCAACCCACTATAAGCGAATCATGAACGCATTGCAACACCCTACAGCGGGAATCCCTCACGCTTGCGCGACACGAAGGGCACCATAGGACAGCACCAATAATAAAACAACAACTCAAACTAATCATAGCAATTCATCAATCACTGATAGGATAATGGAAATCTACTCAGACATCATAGGATGGCAACACATCATTGGATAATAATATGAAGCATAAAGCACCATGTTCAAGTAGAGGGTACAACAGGTTGCGGGAGAGTGGACCGCTGTAGATAGAGGGGGTAAGGTGATGGAGATGTTGGTGAAGATGGCGGAGGTGTTGGTGAAGATCGCGGTGATGATGATGGCCCTCGGCGGTGTTCCGACGCCACCGGAAGCAAGGGGGAGAGAGCCCCCCTTCTTCTTCTTCTTCCTTGACCTTCTCCCTAGATGGGAGAAGGGTTTCCCCTCTGGTCCTTGGCTCCCATGGCGTGGGAGGGGCGAGAGCCCCTCCGAGATTGGATCTATCTCTCTGTTTCTGCGTTCTCAGATTCTGCCCCTTCACTGTTTCTTTTATATCCGGAGATCCGTAACTCCGATTGGGGTGAATCTTTCGCCCAGATCTTTCTCATAAAATTAGCTTTCTTGCGGCAAAAGAATAGCATCAACCACTTTACGGGTGGCCCACGAGAGTCCAGGGAGTGCCCCCTTGTCTCGTGGCCACCCCGGACACCGTTTCGCGTTGATTCTTCCTCCGGAAAATCCCAAATATTCCAAAATAATTCTCCATCCGTTTTTATCCCGTTTGGATTCCATTTGATATGGGTTTTCTGCGAAACATAAAACATGCAACAGACATGAACTGGCACTGGGCACTGGATCAATATTTTAGTCCCAAAAATAATATAAAAAGTTGCCAAAAATATATTTTTTTTTGAAAGATCTAGCATCGCTGGCATTTCATTGATAATAGCAGGAAGCAACGGAAAACAACAAGGTGGTGAAGGTCCTAGGACCAGATCCAAAGATCAAAGAAAAAGAAAAGAAAGGAAAAAACAACAACAACCCTAGTAGCTGCAGCACAACACTCCACACATCCCATACTAGGCAGCGCAGCTCCGACTCCGACGGTGTACTACTAAGGGAACTAGGCTGGGGTGGCGTCGCAAGGGATCACCGAACGAGCCATCTGTCATGTGTCATCGTCTACCACCGGCCCCCCACCGCGGCTTCGACTTCACAGCAATAGGCACTCGAGGCACACCCACGGACACGCCGGAGAAGAAGAGCCGACTACCACGACCAAGGCCACGCCTCCGACATTGCACACCACCGTCATCGTTGCCACAGAAGCCACCCTGCACGTCCAGTTCTAGGAAGCACCAAAGGGATCAAAGTCTTCAAGACGGTGCCCTAGAGAGGGGAACGACGTTGAGGACGACGCCACCGCCCGACCCTGCAGCATGATCTGGGTTTTCACCCGAAGGACCTGATCCGGGAGATCTAGCTATGTGAATCCCGACGACGCCTCCAAGGAGGATAGCGACGCCCACAGACGCCGTCGCCGCCGGCCGGCCAGCACCGACCAGGCTATCACCCGGGACAGCCACTCCCACGCAGCAGGCCGAGGTCGACCTGTGCCTCCACTGAAAACGTGCCCCCACACAGCGGGTGCGCCACCGCTGCGCAGGGCCACCGCCAAGCCTCCCCGACGGCGGGCCTGCAGAGACCAGATCGGTCCTGGACCCTGCATCCGTACCGCGGTCGGGGCCCCTCTGCTCCAGCACCGCCCGCGGTCACCAAGGGCCCACCGCGCCCAGATCCGCTTTGGTCGGAGCCCTCCCGCCCAGCATGCCTCCTACGCGCCAGATCCGGGCGTCCCGGAGCCCCACACGCGCCACCCGCGACCAGCACGACGCAGATCCGTGCAGGGCGACGACAGAGCACCCCCTCACAGCGCCCTGGATCTGCCCGCCGCCACGACTGCGGCACGCCAGATCCACGCGTGCCCGCACAACAGCGGAATGACACTCGCGCGCGCGCGCCCGATCTCCGGCTTCGCAAGGACGCGCCGCCCGACTCTAGCAGCGCCGAGCAGCGCCACGCTCGCGCCCGACAGGGCCCTCCACCCGCGCCACCGAGCGCCTCCTCCGCCCAGGGGAGCAGCCCCGCGCAGTTCCAGCCCCAGGCGAGAGGGAAGAGAAAGGAGAAAGGCCCACCGCCGCCGACGCCGTGTGGGCTTTGCCCGGCGGCGCTCGCCGGCGGCGGCGGAGGGAGGGGTGGTGGAGGTCTGCGACCTGTGGCGGCTAGGGTTTCACGCCCGGGCCGCCCAGCGGGGGAGCGGCACAGGGCTGGGGGAGAGTTCCACTCTATGCTCTGAAATGACCCGGCTTCGGATTTGAGGGGGTGCATGCTGCTCAAAAATATATGAAAGTTGAATAATATTGGCATGGAACAATCAAAAATTATAGATACGACGGAGACGTATCATAAT
Organism: Aegilops speltoides; assembly: GCA_021437245.1. NCBI lineage: Eukaryota > Viridiplantae > Streptophyta > Magnoliopsida > Poales > Poaceae > Aegilops > Aegilops speltoides. The sequence goes on from CM038143.1 coordinate 63,967,605, forward strand.
ACGGCCCTACCGCTACGGCGACCAGCTCAGCGGCTGCGCGCTCCGTGAGTCCGCCTTCGCCGCCTGGGAGAGGCTCGCCGCGTTGGAGGTGGTCGGGCAGTGGGAGAGCACTGCCAGGTTCTCCGGCGCGTTGGACCCCGTGACGGTGAGCATCCTTCTCCCGCACGTACCGCACAGTCCATCGACATCGAAGATAGTCGTGTGTGACATGACATGCTAACGTGCAGGGCAAGTTCGCGGGGCTGGAGCCGGATCACGAGCCGCGGAGGATGGCGAGGGATGGTGCCGGTGTCGTGAGGCTGCTGCCCAAGCAGCTGTGGAGCTCGCTCAAGGTGGGCGGCGATGGCGAGGACGGCGACGTGGTGTGCGAGGTCGGGTGGCTGCTGGGCCACGGCAGCGCGGTCACGTCGACGTGCGTCCTGTCCAGAGACAAAGACGTCAAGGTAAATATTGCGGCTTTGCTGCTATTCCGAAAATAAAATACAGTTATTTCTTACTTATGGTGTTGCCTGGCTGGTGTGCAGGAGAGAGCTGCCGTGCAGGAGACCCGCGTGTCGGAGGCACCTGACCTGAGCCAGCCAAGACTCCTTCAGGTTTCATCAGATCTTTGCATAGAAAGTGAAGAAAAATACAAAAATCTGTTTCTGAGCCCGGGCTCAGCTGATCCCGAAATCAAGACCGATGGTTCGTATGTGGATCCGTGCGCCTTACTGTATTCCCCGATCGTATATGCTGATTTTTCGTCCGTCGCGGCACTGCATTCATTGCGACGGAGCGTCACACTGTCGCTGCAGGACGGATCATTGAAGGATGGCTCCATACTGTTTCTGAGCCGACCCGAGCCATGATCGGCTCATGATCCCTCCAAACGTCATCAGGGTCACACGCAATAAATTGTCCACTCTGCGGTAACCGAGACCAACGTTGCAAGGTCTGGCCAGCAGGCTCGTCAGCGTTCCTACGAGTGCATAAGTAGATCTGATTTATTTTTTCTTGCTTTCCACATTCTCAGCTAACGAGCCATGGTTCAGCTCAGATCTGATTAATCTCTCTTGATCTTCCTTTTTTCATGCACGGCGGTGCTTCAGTACAAAATTTTCACACCTTAAGACAAATAGGATTTCCACTTTTTACCTCTCCATGCTCCGTCGACTTGAGCCGGCAGCTGTGTCTCCATGCATTCGGCGCGGAGTCCACAGATGAAGAGGCAGATGACTGCAACCGGCGGCAGATCAGAGACCGTGCATCGATCCAAATAATGCATAACACATTAGAGGAAACCAAGCTTAACCCGCAACTGAACCTTGAATCCACCGCGTCGGATGCAGATGCAAACGCTAGCTTCAAATTATTATTTTTGAATGGACAACAACGGTGGTAGGCAGGAAAGTAGCTGCTCGCTGTGTACACTTTATACTGCCCTGCGGTATGTCCCCGCGCCACTTAAGCAATTTGTAAGCAAATCTCTTAAGCAAACTGTTGGGCTGTGTGTATGTGTGTGTGTGTGGCCCAAAGGCCCACTAGTGTACATATATGTACCCTACTCTGTAGCTAGCCATGGGAGAAGGAATCCAAAAATTTCCACACAACTCTTCATGGTATCGAGGCCGGGTGGCTGCTGAGTAGCCCCATTGCTGCCGGCAAGTAGAGGGACAGTGGAGGTCGGGGAGGGAGAGAAGAGCAGCGTCTGGGGTGGTCTGGGATCCGAGAGGAGCAACTGCTGGAGGAGAGTAGCCCCTGTCTTGGTGGTGGTCTGGAGCGGAGCGGGAGAGGAGCAGCTGCTTTGGAGGAGAGTGTCGCCCCGCCTCGTGGCTGTGAGTGGAGCGGAGAGGCAAGCTGCTGGTTGAGACAGAAGAAGGCAGCTCGTGGAAGAAGGCAGAGAAGGGAATCCGGAGGGAGCTGCTTGGGGTAGATTTGGTCGCTGTGATGTTGAAAAAGCAAAGACCGCTTGTGTGTCTGAAGAGAGGTGTCTTGCAAGACCGGGAGGCCTTGTCGGTACCTTCTTTGTGCTTGTTGCTCCGATTACAAGGTGAGTCTTGTATTGAGGCTTGTACTGCGGTTTGCCTGTGTATTTGAGTGCTGCTGCAGCAATGGGGGAAAATCAAGGACTCCAGCAAGTGCTTGAGAAGTTGGCACAACTTCTCACAGAGAAGACCGGAGGCGGATCGCCCTCTGGTAGAGAGATGATACCTCATGCTGAAACTGTGCCGAAGATTGAATTGATGCCGAATGATATTAAGTTAGAGGGGGTAAGAAATTACTTAAGTTGGTCACGAAGGGCTTTGCTGATCCTAAAGACAAAGGGGTTAGAGAGCTTTGTTGAAGGAGAATCGACTGAGCCAGTGGGCAAGGCGAGTGCAGAATGGAGGAATTGGAATACCACCAATTCATTGGTGGTGGCATGGATGTTAAATTCCCTGTCTCCGAGCATTGGTGCAACTGTTGAGACAATCTCAAATGCCGTTGAGGTATGGAAAACTTTGTCGAAGCTATACTCTGGGAAAGGGAAAGTGATGTTGATGGTGGAGACACAAGAGAGAGTTAGTGATCTGAGACAGGGGGAGCACACTGTAATGGAGTATGTTGCTGAGCTGCAGCGATTATGGGCTGATCTAGATCACTTCGACCCTCTCGAGTTGCCACATGCAGATTGCATATCTACTGTTAAGAAGTGGATTGAACGTAGGCGAGTGATCCGATTCCTCAAGGGTTTGAACTCAGAATTTGAGGGAAGACGCGCTACTATGTTCCACCAACCCACTCTCCCCACTTTGGAGGAAGCTATAGCAGCAATTGCACAAGAGGAGGTCAGACTGAAGGTGATGAAGAACAATATAACAACTCCATCTTTCCTCTCCCTCTTCCACGGGTAGCCCCGCGCGGGGCATGACAATCACGACTCAAGTGCCCTGTCTCACCACAGTTGAAACACTCCCTGGTCTCACTATTCCTTACTATGAAGGCAGGACGAGATGGAACAAGAGGAGGTAGAGGTCGAGGATATAGGATTGGTCACAAAGCAAATGTGGCGGTCCATGAAGATGAATCCTCTGACAAAGTTGAGTTCTCTGTAAAAGAGTTAGAAGAGTTGAGGAAGTTGAAAAGGAAGATGGAGAATGCGGGGAATAAAGGCCAAGGAGACATCACATTTGGTGATTTTGCTCACTTTGCTTATGCCAATGAAGGTAATTGTGCCCACACATCTACTTCCTCACTAGTATCACAACCAGATTGGATCCTTGATTCAGGTGCATCTAAACATGTTGCGGGCACATCGAATGAGTTTGAGTCATATACTCAACATCCACCCACACGTAAGGAAACTATCCAAACAGCCGATGGCACCTCACAGCCCGTTAAAGGCATTGGCACAATACAATGCACACCACTTATTAAACTTTCATCGGTTTTGCATGTTCCTGCTTTTCCGGTCAATCTTGTGTCAATGAGTGCTTTGATAGACGATTTGGATTGTCGAATAATAGTTGACCGGAAAATATGTATAATTCAGGAGAGGTGAACAGGGAGGAAGCTTGGGACCGCAACCAGACATAATGGGCTATGGTACATGGATCGTGAGGATACAAACACCGCAACGTCTACCGTGTTAGCAGTGATGATGGGAGAGAAAGAAGCTACTATGATACTTCTACATTGTAGAATGGGACATATGTCTTTTGATAAAATGAGCAAAGTATATCCTGATGTAATGTGTGGGGTGGATAAGAGTAAGCTTTTGTGTGACGCTTGTGAGTTTGGCAAACACACAATGAAGTCTTATGTAAATAGGGGGATTAGGAGTGTATCTCCCTTTGTGCTTGTTCATTCAGATGTGTGGACATGTCCTGTTATCTCTATTAGTGGAATGAAGTACTTTGTTACATTTATTGATTGTTACTCTCGCATGACATGGGTATACCTTATGAGGCACAAGGATGAGGTGTTCAAATGTTTTCTGGATTTTTATGCCCATGTGAAGAATCAGTTCAACACACAAGTTCAAATGATCCGGACAGATAATGGGACAGAGTATGTGAATAAGGAATTTGGTGCTTTTCTGTCAGCACAAGGTATATTGCATCAAACCTCTTGTCCAGATACACCTCCTCAGAATGGAGTGGCAGAAAGGAAAAATCGCCACATCTTAGAGGTGGCTCGGTCATTGATGTACACGATGAACGTGCCAAAATTCTTATGGAGTGAGGCTGTGATGACAGCTACATATCTCATTAATCGCATGCCATCAAGAGTGATTGGAATGAAGTCTCCATGCGAAATGCTGCTAGGTGAGAACAAATTTGTGGTTCCACCCAAGGTTTTGGATGCACTTGTTTCGTTAGGGATCATAGACCCTCGATGGGGAAGCTAGATCCACGTGCGATGAAGTGCATCTTTATTGGATACCATCGGGACATAAAGGCTACAAGTGTTGGAGCCCGAGTGAGCGACGCACATTTGTGAGCATGGATGTGACGTTCAGAGAATCTGAGCCATATTATGGTGAGAGGACTGACCTTAGCTCATTGTTTGATCTTGAACCCCCTAATGTTGATGGTGATGGTCGAGAGGGGGGACATGAATCAAGTAGCGAGGAGGGTGAAGAAGCAAGGAGGTCAAAGGTAGTAATTGGTTCCATTCCATGTCCGGTGAATGAACCAACAAGTGAGCAAGCATGGAGACGAGTAAATGAAGAAAAAAACCTACAGGTGTATACGAGGAGAAACCAAAGGAAGGTTCTCAGAGCAAGCAACAACCTGAGAGCATGTTGAGTTGCAACACTTGGAGCAGCAGGTACAATCGGTAGAACAAGAAGGACCTGAAATAGGTGGTATTGTCAATTCCACTCCATCAACAACTGATACACCATGCAACACACCCACTCCATCTGGGAAAGATAGCTCTCTTGAGTTGCCAATTGCTTTGCGGAAGCCAACTCGCATCAAGGCCGGAAAGCCTCCATCAAGGTATGGCTTTGAGCATGACATAAGCAATTATGTATCTTATGAATCTTTGTCCCCTGCATATAGAGTTTTTGTTTCATCACTACAATCAGTGGAAATTCCAAAAGACTGGAAAACCACAAAGCAAGATCCAAAGTGGCATGATGCTATGATTGAGGAATTGAATGCCCTTGAAAAAATAGAACTTGGGAACTTGTACATCTTCCTGAGGGAAAGAAGGCTGTTAGTTGTAAATGGATATACACAAAGTGAAGCGTAATCCGAAGGAAAATCAAAAGGTACAAGGCAAGACTAGTTGCTAGAGGATATAGTCAAACATATGGGATTGACTATGATGAGACTTTTGCACCGGTGGCAAAGATGAGCACAGTGAGGATCCTGATCTCTTGCGCGACTAATTTTGGGTGGCCTTTACATCAGTTAGATGTTAAAAATGCTTTCTTGCATGGCGACCTACATGAAGAGGTGTACATGGAGATTCCGCCTGGTTTCTCCACTCCTAGGACCGCCGAAAAGGTGTGCAGATCGAGAAAGTCACTATATGGGCTCAAGCAGTCACCACGAGCGTGGTTTGACAGGTTTAGGCATGCGGTATGTCATATGGGGTATAAGCAATGCAATGGTGATCACACGGTGTTCTATCGACACGCAGAGCGTAGGATTACAATCCTTGCAGTATATGTGGATGATATCATAATCACAGGAGATGATGACATAGAGATATTGCGATTGAAGAAGAACCTAAGCAAGGAATTTGAGGTGAAAGATCTTGGCCACCTTAGATACTTCCTAGGCATTGAAATTGCAAGGTCTCCAAAAGGGATAGTTCTCTCTCAAAGAAAGTATGTTCTGGACTTACTTAGTGGCACAGGTATGCTTGGATGTCGGGCTGCATCAACACCTATTGATCAAAACCACAAGCTTTCTGCGCAGTCAGGAGAACCAGTGGATAGGGAGAATTATCAAAGGCTTGTTGGCGACTCTTATACTTATGCCACACAAGACCGACATTTCCTATCTTGTGAGTGAGGTAGCGAGATACATGCATGATCCTAGGAGTGGCCATCTAGATGCAAATACACCATATCTTGCGATATCTAAAAGGTAGTCCAGGGAAGGGGCTATGGTTTAAGAAGAATGGCCGTTTAAATGTAGATGGTTATAGTGATGCTGATTGGGCGAGCTGTCTTGATGATAGAAGATCTACTTCCGGATATTGTGTGTTTGTTGGAGGGAACCTTGTGTCATGGAGAAGCAAGAAGCAATCGGTTGTATCAAGATCGGCGGTGAAGCGGAATCTGAGGGCTATGTCATTAGGCCTTAGTGAAATGTTGTGGGTAAGAAATCTTCTAATGAGCTGAAAGTGATGAGAAGGGCCCTGTGAAGGTGTGGTGCGATAATAAATCAGCTATCAACATAGCCAACAACCCAGTCCAGCATGATAGAACAAAACATGTGGAGATTGATCACTTCTTTATTAAAAAGAAGTTAGATGAGGGTATAATAGAATTAAATTATGTAAGCTCAGGGAACCAAGTAGCAGATAGTCTAACTAAGGGTTTAGGTGTCAAAGAATGTAATTTAGCATGTAACAAGATGGGAATGATAGATATCTATCATCCATCTTGAGGGGGAGTGTTGGGCTGTGTGTGTATGTGTGTCTGTGTGGCCCAAAGGCCCACTAGTGTACATATATGTACCCTACTCTGTAGCTAGCCATGGGAGAAGGAATCCAGAAATTTCCACACAACTCTTCACAAACAGAATTCAGACAATCATAAACATAGTTTTTGCTACGATACACTATGTGACACGCCCTTGTAGAGTGAGGAACAAGCGTGGAGCAGTGCCCAACTGAAACACACTAGAAAATCTCCGAAATAACAACAACACATATTAGAAACTGAAAATTCATAACTCATTTGTCATCAACACCCAGTGGCCTTGTGTAAGTGTTCCTGCAGTGCCCTTCTGACGTACTACACTCTTATCAGGTTCCTCTGCATACTTGCGAATCTACTGCTTTAGAGCGCTCATCCGAGAAGGACATGGTGCCCGGTCTGGTGGCGCACTCCCTAGACAAAGCCTGAATTTTTAAAACGTACATGCTCATTTTCAGTACAGCCATGTCAGATGCATCTTGTAGATTAATGTCAATGGTTCTGTAAGCTAAATGACTAACAAGGTAAACCATTTTTCTGAAGAAAAATGCACTCTGCAAATAAGTGGCATACGTAGTTGAAGAAAAACAGTTGACAATCAAGGAGGATTTTACTTCACACCTTTTAGTCCAGCCAGGGCCTCTGGATTGACTCTGTTGATCGACTGCGCCGACCTCGTCGGAGATGCATCCCTTTTCAGCCATACCATGATCCAGCATTTGAATCAGCAGGAACCGCAAGACCGGCTCCGTTGTCTGAAAGGAGAACGAGGGGAACCGGATCTGGCTGCTCAAGGTTGCCAGCCAACTCCTCTTATAGCGGGAACCTGAATAAACAACGGCAATCACCGGCAAAAAGGCCAGCTCGTCAGAGTTATCCTGCGTGACATACAGCTTCGCCCAGGAAATCCCAAAAGCAATTTCATAGATCAGTACAGACTAACCTGTCAACGGCGTCCAACAGGAACTCCATGCCAGACACATCCATTCCCTCGTCGTTGACGGCAAATAACGAGCGTCGCCGCAACAAACAGCCGCAGAACGAGACGAGAGCGGGGGTAGCGGACAAGCGAGACTTCCGACCTGGACCATTATCGATCCCTGGCTCGGCACAAAGGTTCACGTCCTGGTCCACGGCCCAGCCCGCCATCCCGTGGCCTCCGTCTCTTCCCCTACTCTTCGGCCCCATGCATTCACCACTGTTTCGTACCGTATTCACGTGTACGCCCGAATTACTGCCGCTCGCGTCGGACGCTCCAGCTGGAATTGTTCGCATCCCGAGCCAGGTATTGATGTGCGCGATTTCGGGTGCAGTTGGGCTCGGGCGCCGAAACGCCGCTCTCAGAAAAATATACTTACACACCTAGAATAGGCATGCTCATAATGTAAATCTGTCATGAACTGTTGTGCTTGCCTTTTGTTGCTCTGGTTTACCAAGGAGCTTGTGCACCTCTTCACAAAGAGCTTCTGAGGCTGCTTGATGATGATCTATGTAGATAGATTCATAATTTTAGAAATTACTCCCTCCGTCCCAACCGTATCTAGACAAATCGAAGACAAGAATTTTGGGACGGAGGGAGTATAACAGTACTAATATCAAACTTGGGGAATATGGCCATCTCATGAAGACAAGTTTTTCATTAGACACAAAGTACACAAATGATCCACAAAGAACAAACGAACTGGACGCACACCCCCTCTTACTTTCAACTGCTGGATAGCAGCCAGTCTTGCAGCCATATGAACCAGGACACAACTACTTACTAGTACTACTATATGTAACCCACGACGCTGTCTCTCACAATGACTGTGCTGCTAGCTAGCCTAGCTTATTTTCAATAAATGCCGCCGAAAGAATCGACCTGTTCTCTTCTCGTACTTCGGAAGTACATGCCCGCAACCCAATTTGGGTCATGAACATAATGGCAATGAGAAGAGAACAAAATCTGTGCATTAATGTACTTGAGCTGCATCTCTCAAGGTCACATTCAGACTGGTTTCCACTGTTGGACACCCAAGTCCAATATTGCAACCGTTGGTGTTGCCTTGCATCATGGCTACAAATTCGGCATAATCAATTTGACCGTCCTGAAAAACAAAGAAAATGCACATTCATTAGATTCAGCTGGTTTTTGACAAACAAATCAGCGGTGATGTAGGTCATGCTGAAAGTAACACTACAATTTTTCTCATAGTATTATCCAGCTAAGATCACTATTACAAAGTTGATTTTTAAGTAGTAACGAGTTATTATTACCATTTTTTTTTGCAACATTATGCAGATACCAAAATCTGTATGTAATCCAAGATCTATGTGTTCCGTGCTGTTGCTATATAGATTTGATTTTTCCTTTGAGCAGTTGAGACACTGGGTATTAGAGCATCTCGGCGCTTCAACAGACCCCCAGCGAATTTTTAGCGCGGTGGCAAAATCGCCCGATCGCGCCCAGATCTCGTTTAAGCGCGGTTTGGGCGAAATCAGAGCAGCGGTCCGCCAACCCACGCGACCGGGTGTCGCTGGTAGCCCAGTGAAGCAAAAAGCGGCGTGGGGCCGCTCTGTCGGCGACTGGAAGACTTTTTCCCACCGTTTCCTCCCGCTCCCCCTCTCTTCTCCATTCCTCCCGCCAAACCCCGCGTCCACCCCTACCGTTCTGCCCGCCATGCCGCCGAAGAAGTACGTGATGCCGCGCGCCGCGACGGATCCCGCTGCCGCCGCCCCACCGAAGCAAAGGAAGCCTAGGGCTCCGCTGTCCAAGCCCCCCGGCATGACCAACGCCGAGTGGAAGGCGGATATGGGCGCTGGAAGTCGCCACCGGCGACAGCGAACAGGAACCAAGAAGGCGAGGAGGCGGCGGCGAACAAGCGGAGGCGGCGCGTGGCGGCTGCGCGGGCGTCGGCGGCGAACAAGCGGGCCTTGCGGCGGCGATGATGAATCCACCCAGGCATCCGTGCATGCCCTGGAGCCAGCAAAGCGTCGGCTCTCCGGCCGGGTTCTCATCGTCGCCGCACCCATGGAGCATGTCGTCGCCGAGCTATGCCGACGGGGATGCCAATGGCGGCTTCAAACCCAACATCGATTTCCCCATGGGCCCCTCCAACAAGACGCCCTCGCCGCGTTCGCGGCAAGGCGATACCGCCGTACATGTACTCGCCACCGGACTACGCAGCCTCACCGATGCCGCCTCTCCGCCGCGGCCTCTACTCACAAGTCTCCTCCTCGTCACATCTTGGCGACACCGACACGACGGAGGCCGGCATGGAGGACATCATCGCAGCCAGCTCGGCTGCGGCCGCCGCTTCCCCCGGGTTCGCTACGCAGGACCTCGCCGACGTGGACGACAAGCTCGACTACGGCGAGGAAGAGCCGGAGGAAGAGGAGGAAGAGGAGTCGGAGCTGGCGCCGGCGCCGACGAGGAAAAGCAAGAAGAAGAAGAAGAAGAAGAAGAAGAAGAAGAAGAAGAAGAAGAAGTCCAGCGAACCACGCATCAAATGGGCGTCCAAGGAAGAAGAGTGCCTCGCCGAAGCGTGGAAGGTCGTCTGCCTCGACCCAGTCACCGGCACGAATCAGAGCATCGAGACGTATTGGGACCGCATCAAGGCCGAGTTCGATGAGCGGAAGCTCGTCGACCCCTACTTCAAAGGCATGCACATGAAGCGGAGGTCGAAGGCGATGGCGAACCATTGGTCGCTCATTCAAACGGCGTGCAACAAATGACATGGGATCGTCGAGGAGGTCGCGGCTCGCCCGGAGAGCGGCACCAGCGTCGAGGATCAGGTATCTCACGCCGTCCATGTTGCTGCCTTTCGCCGTGCGTGCGCGCTCTTTCGCCTTGTGCGCGCCTTGGGCGTGCCCTGGCGCGCGCTCTGGTGCCGACTGACGTTCTTTCTTGGCGCAGCTGCTGCGCATGTTCGCCATATTCTGCGACGACAACAGCAATGCAGACTTCAAGTACCTCCACGTCTTCAAGCGGATCGACAAGTGCGAGAAATGGGCAGCCGTCCGACGCACCCTCGCCAAGGCCAAAGAGACGTACAAGCCGGACGCGCCGACAGCGGACGCGGCCAATGGACGCCCGGACGGCAACAAAGGTGCCAAGAAGGCGAAATACGTCGAGATGGCTGCCGCACGCGTGCAGGAGTCCATCGAGCACTGCATCGCCGACGTCAAAACCAGGGCCGCCAAGCGAGAGGAGAAAACAGAGGCGAGGTGGGCTGTTTTGATGACGAACAACACCGTCAAACTCGACTTGCTCCATGCCAACACCGCCACGAAACTCAAAGCTCAAGACGCCAAGAAGAGGAACAACGACCTCGCCTTCTTGATGGGCGGCGCTGACATGCTCTAGAGCGGCGACCAGAAGCTTAAGGCGTGGTTCTTGGCCAAGCGCGGCCTCATCCTGAACCAGATACCGGCGACGCCGACGCCGCCGCCCAGCCCGACGGCTGATGACGACGATGTCTCCGCCTCCGCGACGCCCAGCCCCACTGACGATGTCTCCGCCTCCGCGACGCCCAGCCCCACCGAAGATGCCTCCGCCGCGCCAAGGAGCACATAAGACGCGCCGAACAGCCCAGAAGCCGCGCCGGTTCCTTCCAGCCCGCGTACGCCGATGACTACGCCGCCGGAGGTTGAACTCGACGCTTGATGTTCTCCTTACGCGCCCTTCCTTTTTTGTACGCCGAACTACTGCGGCACCGAATCGCCGAACTATTATTTTGATCGCCGAACTACTGCGGCACCAAATCGCCGAACTATTATTTTGATCGCCGAACTATTGCGATGATCGCCGATTTGTTGTTTCTTTGAGCGGGAATGATGTTTTTCGAATATGGAGCGCCTTGGGGGGCACTGGCGCGGCTCGCCCAGGCGGTCTTTTTTCGGCTACTCGAGGCCGAACGGCTGGAGATGCTCTTAGGCGTAGCTGGTGGTAGATACCCAATACCACCAAGGACAAAGGTACAATTTCACAAGTTAAATGGGTCTTAGAATTAAGACCCGCTGCAGTGGGTATCAAAGATGCAAGTCCCAAAACGCTATACACTGGTGGAAAAAAGGCCTTTGGTCGCGGTTCGAATCGCCATTAGTCGCGGTCGCAAGAATCGCGACCAACAAAGCGCGATTAAAGCTCACCACCTTTAGTCGCGGCTGCTTAAGAACCGCGACTAAAGGCCCGCCCACGGGCGCCAGTGCCGTCAGGCGGAGGACCTTTAGTCGCGTTCTTTCGCCAACCGCGACTAAAGCCGCTGCAGAGTTTAGGGTTTTAGCCCCACCCCCTAAACCTGTTTTCTGTTTAATTTGTATTGTTTTATTTCTTTTGTGCTTTATTTTAATTTTGAAGGAGTTTCATATATTCTACGGTACTACATACATGCATATGAATGTACAATTTCAAATAAATTTGAAATTAGAACCAAAAGAATTCAAGAGGAATATACAATATATATTCAATATCATCGGATGACCATATACAATTTTGAACAAGTTTCCATACATGATTTAATCCATATAAAGTTCTACGTCCTCGTGATAGTGTTCTCCTTTAGGATGGAGGACTTCCTGCAGAACCATCCAGCTAGTTCCTCTTGAAGTGGTCGGAAGCGAGCTTCGGACTAAGCATCCACCGGAGGTTATTCCTCTTAGCATTGGTATCACTCGGATCAACCCGCCAGAGGTGTATCTCGGATCATCTCACGCACAAAGTATGCACATAGATTGGTCAACGGTGGCTGAATATCCCGATCTTAGTCTTTACCCTTTTGAATTCTAGCTCTTTTTGAATTCACCGACCTTTGTATCTACGAACCGTCTCCAAACCCTACGAGGCAAAGAAAATTAAATGAACAAGAGAGTTATTAGTTACTTGATATTAGGAAATGAACGAAATAGGCCGATCGATATAGAGCGCAAATGAATGAAAATAATTACTCGCAGCATTTTTCGATGTCGGCCCAAAGCTTTGGATCCTTATCCGAGAGTCGTGGACGAGACATTACGAGGTGTTAACTTTAATTACTAGCGAATCCGGTGGAACTGCGGACACGATACATGCACAAGACGTCATGCATAACTCATCGATTAGCCGCCACATACCATGCATGGAGTAAACAAAAGAGAATGTGCTCAAGGCGAAACACTCACCCAAAATGGTAAGGAAATAGAATATCACTTTTGAGTTCTGCTTTGTAAGAAATCGCCACAGTGTCCGCCTCCACGTCGGCGGGTAATGCTTCAACACAATATCATTAACGATGTGTGGGTCAATGAACCCAACATCATGGATGTTCCTTACTCGCATTCCTTAATCTTCATTACGCATGTATAATAGAGGACACAACAATATAGTTAGGACATATATATAGTGCAGGCAATATGAACGAGATGGGGTAGAAATTAATAAATCACTTACGTAACGTAGCAACCGATGATAGATTTGTCGAGCTCAAGCAGATTGAAAAGCTGGAACAATTCACTCAGTTCAACTTGTACATAGTAATGTTTGAAGTGATGCTCATGTCTAACTTCCGCATAAATATAATCTTTGGCGTTTTTAATTTTTATGTAACCCTTGTACCAATTCAGCAGACGTTTCATTTGGTCGTAGATCCTTTTCTGCTTGAGCTCGACGAGAGGCCCATTCTTGACATATGTAATTACTACCTCCTTCACCGGCAACTCATCAAGGTCTAATAGTTCACGAAGAGTAATACCTAAGTTGGCGCTTGTTCTCGCACTCACATGATCAATCCTGTCTTTGCCGCAGCTTGTATGATCTCGGGGCATCCGGACGAAGGCTTCCACTATAAGCGGGCAATCGATTGTTTACTTTGTTCCCGAGCTGGGCAACTTGTTTCCGCTTTTATACTTTCGCCTTCTCCGCTCTTTGTTCTCCTTGAACATGAATGCCTGCCTCGAAGTTCACGTGCATAGTCGGTAGGCGATTCTTGTGCTTGGGACGGTGTGCTCAAAATGACTTAGCCCACTTCTTTTGCTCATCGAAAATCTTGGCTTGGGCTCGGGCTCTCTTTTCTTCTTGCAGTCCGCCTTCCATTTCTCCAAATCAGCAGCGCGCGTCGACTTCCTCGGCACTACGCTCCCAAGGCCTTGTGGGGAGAGGCTTGATGATGGCTCCGTACCTTTGTGGTCTTAGGTACATAAGGGTCGGGTTAATAATCCAGACTATACCTTCTTTGCCATAGGTGGATTGGGGCGGCGTCGATCACCCGCCGGACGAGGATCGGGGCGGCGTCGATCACCGCCGGACGTTAGGATCGGGGCGGCGGATGATCACCGCCGGACGTTGTGGATCGGGGCGGCGTCGGTGATGTGACGGAGGTGTAGGTGAACCGCCACCACCACCACCACCACCACCACCGCCACCGCCACCACCACCACCGTGAGGGGTGGACTTGTTGTCCTTGGCGCCTCGCTGAAACTTGATAAACTTCTTTTGCCATAGAATGTAATGGCGCTTGACATCTCCAAGTCTTTTCTCCCCTTGGTGTAGCAATTTCAATCTCCGTGTCCTCAAACCCTTGGACTATGTCCTCCACCGTGACACGAGCATAGCCATCTTTAATGGGGTTGTTGTGGTGGAGTGCTCCTGTAAACATGGTAAAGCACTGCCGATGGCTACCTTCATGGACATGTTCCCCATAGGATAATCTGATGAAATTCTTTCATCTCCTTTATATCGCCCACGGGTAGCGAGGAGGCTCCGGTGCAGTAATTTCGACCACCGAGGCTCCGGTGCAGTAATTTCGATCGTCGGTGCATCTGCACCAGCCGGTGGGGCCTCCGTGGAAGCCACGCTGCTTCTACGCTGCTTGGCTTCCGAGATCCATTGGATGATCTTCATCTTGCACCGAGCTGAATCTCTTTCGCTACTAGTACACTCATGGTTTTCTTCATCACTTCCATTTCGATGCCAACCGCGCCACAACATCCGCTTCCCGATCCATCTTTCTCTTACGGCTTCAGAATCAGACGGGTCATCGCTCGGGGAACCCTATTTTCCACGGAATGTGCCCCATGCCTCTCGACACGTCCTCCGTGTTCAGGATTCGAGGGCTTTTGTCGGTAGCGTCGTTCTCTCTGTTGAACTTGATCTTCCCTCTTGAGCATCCTTCATTGCGTCAATAAGGGCTTGGGTGGGTTTAATTAATTTGCCTCGTAAACACACTCCCCTGTCTCCGGGTTGAGCATTCCCCATGCCCGTACCACCAGCTTTTGGCCCTTGGGTCCCATCCTCCGCACTGGACGGATTCTCGCGCCCTCAGCTCGTTCTCCATCTTCTCGAACCTAGGCACCCAAATGCGATACCCTCCTGGCCCCATAACATGATTGTACTCCTTCTTAGCCGCATTTTCCTTATTTTGTTTCGATATTTGAATGAACTGCTCCGATTTCTTTTGCTTCACAAATTCTGGCCAATCATCTTTCGTTTCTCATATTGTCCTACGAAATCCGAGTCTTGTTTCGCTTGACAAAGTCACGGGCTAGATTTTGCTTGAATTTCCGAATCGTCGGCCATCTTATGAAGAAGCGAACTGTTTGACTTTCCTCCTCCTCTCCTTGTTTTCCTCAATCTTGTTACCCTCCTCATCGAATTTGTTGTATTCGGAGGTAGAACGAAATGTTCCATAAGCTTCTTGAAGCAATCTTTTTTGTTCTCTTATCGACAAAAGTGAAACCATCAATTCGTGCCTTCTTTGGCTCATTCCACTCTGGACGGTGATCGAGACGTTGTCTCTAACAATGGCTCCGCATTGGTGACAAACTTGGTGGCGTTCTTGCGGGGCTCCAGGTGCCTGCCGGTTGCCTGATCGACAACCTGGATGGTGCATGTTTCTCCTGGTTTCATCGTCTTGGTTGCGCCCGCTTTGACGACGACGTACTCGATTGTTTGACGATCCGCCGAGGGCTAAAATAAGAAAGAGAGTCGCGTTAGTACACACATATTTATTCAAATCGGTTAGTTTGTATCACCAGAGGCTCAATGTATATATATACCTCGGCGGAGGCGGTTGCTACTTCCATTTGAAGATAAATCGTTTATCGACGTTTCTTGACATCATCTTGCCGACGCGCCTTCATCTTCACCGTCAAGGTTGAGATAAGAAGAGATATCATCTTCTTCTTCTCCGGTCGGCACATATTGAATATCGCCGTTTATGATGCCGAACATATGTGCTTCACCGTCCGGATCATAGTTGTCCATAATCGGGTCACTCTATCGTCCGCCATTATGTCACCCTGAAAACATGTAGTAAAAACAAATTAATTAAGTGAAGAAAGGCGGTGGCGGTGGCGGTGGCGAAAGGCGGTGGCAAAAGGAGGCGAGGAAGGGGTGGGAGAGGGTGTCGCGGTAGAGCGCGAGACGGGCGGCAGACGACGGCGTCACGGAGGGAGGCGAGGACAACACACATGTATAACCTCGCCGCCCCTCTCGATCCCAAAAAAACACACGCGCATCGCCGCCCCTCGCCGCCTCGCCCCCCCTCCATTTTATTTTTTGTTTTTCTTTGGCGGTTTTTGGGGTTTAGGGTTTTAAGTTATTTACCGCTTTTGTTAAACTAATTAACTAGTTAAAATTAAAGAACAAAAAAAAAAAAAAAAAAAAATTCCTTTTCCTTTTCCTTTTCTTCTTCTTCCTTTTCCTTTTCTTTTCTTTCTTCTTCTTCCTTTTCCTTTCTTCTTCTTTCTTCTTCTTTCTTCTTCTTCCTTTTTCCTTTTGTTTTTCTTTGGCGGTTTTCTGTTGTTTTTTGTTTTTGGGGTTTAGGGTTTTAAGTTATTTACCGCTTTTGTTAAACTAATTAACTAGTTAAAATTAAAAGAACAAAAAAAAAAAAAAAAAAAAAATTCCTTTTCCTTTTCCTTTTCTTCTTCTTCCTTTTCCTTTTCTTTTCTTTCTTCTTCTTCCTTTTCCTTTCTTCTTCTTTCTTCTTCTTTCTTCTTCTTCCTTTTTCCTTTTGTTTTTCTTTGGCGGTTTTTCGTTGTTTTTTGTTTTTGGGTTTAGGGTTTTAAGTTATTTACCGCTTTTGTTAAACTAATTAACTAGTTAAAATTAAAGAACAAAAAAAAAAAAAAAAAAAATTCCTTTCCTTTTCCTTTTCTTCTTCTTCCTTTTCCTTTTCTTTTCTTTCTTCTTCTTCCTTTTCCTTTCTTCTTCTTTCTTCTTCTTTCTTCTTCCTTTTTCCTTTTCTTTCTTCTTCTTCTTCCTTTTCTTCTTCTTTTTCTTCTTCTTGTGTTGAGGGGGCAGCAGGCAGGTGGCGGCAGGCGTCAGGCGTGGGGCGGGCGGGCGGGGCGGGCAAGGGCGAGGCACGGGCGGCAGGCGTCAGGCGGTGGCGGCGCAAGGGCAGGCGCGAGGGCGGCGCGTGCAAGGCGGCGGCGCCATCGGGGACGGGCGGCGGCGCCATCGAGGGGGCGCGGCGGCGAGGCTTCAGCGTCAGCGTCGATCGTCGTCAGGCGGCAGCGCCGGCGTCGGCGTCGGCGTCGATCGGCGGGCGGCGCTCAAGGCCGAGAGAGGCGAATGGGAGGCAAAACTGCTAAGTGTCAGATTATAGACTAACCTTTAGTCGCGGTGGGGAGGCGATCGCGACTAAAGGTACTTTTAGTCATGGTCCGCCTCCACCCGCGACTAAAGGATTTTGCCGCCGCTTCCGTTCCAGCGAGAAGACCCTTTAGTCGCGGTTGGGGACAACAACCGCGACTAAAGGGTAACTTTAGTCATGCCCGCCTCCCCAACCGCGACTAAAGGTGTGTCTTTGAACTGGCGCGTGCGGTGGGATGTTTAGTCCCACTCGCTAGCCGAGAGGCTTCGACAGTGGTTTATAAGCGGCTGCGCCACCACTTCGAGCTCCTCTCAAATGCAAAGCTTACGGGCCTATTACATTACTATGAGCTGTGGGCCTATTGGGCCTTCTGCGGGCTGAATCTCGCCCATTAATGGGTTTCTAGTCGTATTCGGGCCGTGGTGGCCCGATGGGTGGCATATTTTTTATTTTTGCCTGTTTTTTGTTTTCATTTTTGCTTTATTTATTTTGTTTTGTTTCTACTTACAACAAAAAACTTATTTATTTTATTTTATTTTGTTTCTAATTACTTATTTATTTTACTTTATGATAATTATTTTTGCTATTAAAGTTTCTAATTACTTATTTATTTATGTTATTAAAATCTTAAAAATACAATTATATATCAAAAAATCAGAAAATAAAACTAATTCATTTTAAATTCTTGTTTTTCTTCTGCTTTTTTTCTTCCTTTTTTCTTCTTTTTTTTTTTTCTTCTGCTTGTTTCTTCCTTTTTCTTGTTTTTCTTCTTCTTTTCTTCCTTTCTTCCTTTTCCTTTTTTTCTTGAGTTTTTCTTCATTTGTTTTTTTCTTATGTTTTTCTTCATTTTTTTTTTCTTCTTCTTTTTTCCTTTTTCTTCGCATTTTTTTTTTCTTCTTCTTTTTCCTTTTTCTTCTGCTTTTTTTCTTCTGCTTTTTTTTCCTTTTCCTTCTTTCTTCTTCTTCCTTTTTCCTTTTAAAATCGAAAAATAAAACTAATTCATTTTAAAATCTTAAAATACAATTATATATCAAAAAATCAGAAAAATAAAACTAATCCTTGAAGGTTTGACAAAAGGTTTGATACATCATTCAGTTCATCGACCAAATACAAAGTTTGGTACAATAAATTATTACACATCAATTCTTCCTTGTGTCCTCGCTTGCTTACGATTGTGCCGTATCCATGGAGCATCCTCATCATTTAACTTAATGCTTGGGTCGGTGTTCACTTTGAAGGGCGGAATTTCAGCAAACATATTATAATCTTGACATGTCTCTTTGTCCTCCACTCCCACGATGTTTCTTTTCCCCGAAAGAACAATGTGGCGCTTTGATCATCGCATGATGTCTCGATCGTTTTCTTATCTTTCCGTTTTCTCGGTTTGCTACTCATGTCCTTCACATAGAAAACCCGAGCGACATCTTTCGCTAGGACGAATGGTTCGTCAAGGTAACCAAGATTGTTGAAATCCACCATTGTCATTCCGTATTGCTGGTCCACCTTTACCCCACCTCCTCGTTAGCTTGAACCATTTGCACCGGAACAAAGGGACCTTAAAGGAGGGTCCATAGTCAAGTTCCCATATCTCCTCTATGTAACCATAATATGTGACCTTTTGCCCATTCTCGGTTCTTTGATCAAAGCGGACACCACTGTTTTGGTTGGTGCTCTTTTTATCTTGGGCGATCGTGTAAAATGTATTCCCATTTATCTCGTACCCTTGGAAAGTCGTTATAGTCGAAGATGGTGTCTTGGCCAACATGTACACTGATCTACAACATCATTGTCATTCATTAAATGTTTTCTCAACCAAGCGCGAAAGTCTCCATGTGGGCCTTCCTAATCCAGATTCAGCTTCCCGGGTTGTCCGAGCGTAAAATATTCTTGTGTTTCTCAAAGTACGGAGCCACCAAGTTGGAATTGGTCAAGACGGTGTGGTGTGCTTGATCGAGAATGGCCGTCCATACATATCGTTGATTTCCTTCCGATCGTGCCTTTTCCACTTAGTCTCCCCTCGTGCGCGATCGAGGAAGACCAATCGGCTTAAGGTCGAACAAAGTCAACACAAAACTCAATTACCTCCTCATTTCCATAGCCCTTGGCGATGCTTCCTTCGCCTAGCACGGTTCTGAACATATTTCTTTAATACTCCCATGAACCTCTCAAGGGGAACATATTGTGTAGAAATACAGACCGAGAACGGAAATCTCTTCGACTAGGTGAACCAGGAGGTGCGTCATAATATTGAAGAAGGATGGCGGAACACCAACTCAAACCGACAAGACATTGGATCACATCGCTCAGAACCGTGGTAGAACTTCCGGATTGATTACCTTCGAGAGATTGCATTGAGGAATGCACATAGCTTCACAATGGCTAATCGAACATTTTCCGCAGAGCCCCTCAAAGCAATCGGAAGCAATTGCGTCATAATCACGTGGCGATCGTGAGACTTGTGTTTTGGAACTTTTCTCCGCCATGTTTATTATTCCCTTTATATTGGACGAGAATCCAGACGGGACCTTCATCTCGCTCGGGCATTCAAAAAGATGACCTTCTCTTCTTTGGTCGAGCGTAATCGCACGACCTTGAAACCATTCCGGATGCGGTCATCGTGGTCTTTCAAATGTTGTTGGTCCCGCCGTGCTTCCTTTGTATCATTTGTCTTCCCATACACGCCCAAGAAGCTTAGGAGGTTCACGCAAATATTCTTCAGAACGTGCATCACGTCGATTGCAGAGCGGACTTCTAGGATTTTCCAATATTCTAGCTCCCGAATATAGATTTCTTCTTCCACATGGCTGCGTGCCCGTCGGCTCCTTCGAACTGATTGTCCGCCAGACCCTTTCCAAAGATGACTTTCAAATCCTTGACCATATCAAATACCTCGGCACCGGTCGTTCCGCAGAGCTTCGCCGGTGATCTGCCTTGCCGTTGTAATGCTTGCCTTTCTTTCTTCTTGGATGAATTTTGGAAGAAATCGACGATGCCCAAGGTACACGTTCTTCTTACAATTTGGCAAATGTACACTTTCGGTCTCATAAGCAAAGTGCGTGCATGCATTGTATCCCTTATTTGACAGTCCGAAGGTTACTAAGAGCAGGCCAATCATTGATGGTTACGAAAAGCAACGCTCGAGGTCAAATTCCTCTTGTTTGTGCTCATCCCACACACGGACACCACCCCACACTGTAAAAGTTCATCAACTAATGGCCTTAGGTACACATCGATGTCGTTGCGGGTTGCCGGACCTTGGATGAGCACGGCATCATAATGAACTTCCGCTTCATGCACAACCAAGGAGGAAGGTTGTAGATGCATAGAGTCACGGGCAGTGCTATGGTGGAGCTCGCTCGCCAAAAGGATTCATGCCATCCGTGCTTAGAGCAAATCTTATGTTCCTTGCGTCACCGCAAAATCTGTGAACCATCTCGTCGATCTTTCTCCATTGCGCTCCATCTGCGGTGTGTCTCAACTCCCGTCCGACTTACGTTTCTCTTTGTGCCATCGCAACAACTTGGCATGCTTTTGTTCATGAGCAGACGTTTCAACCGTGGTATTATAGGAGCATACCACATCACCTTGGCGGGAACCCTCTTCCGGGTTTCGGCCCTCAACATCGTCACCGTGGTCATCGCCTCGATCTTATAACGCAATGCGGTGCATACCGGGCATTCATTCAAATTCTCGATTCACGCGGTAGAGGATGCGATCGTTGATGCATGCATGTATCTTCGTAACCTCTAAACCTAGAGGGCGGATAACCTTCTTTGCTTCAGATGTATCAAGGGCAACTCGTTATCCTTTGAAACATATTCTTCAACATTTTCAGCAAGTTTTCAAATGCCGAGTCAGCTACACCGCCTCGCCTTCCATTTCAGCAAATCCGATTGTGCAGCCCAGCTTTTTGAGACCATCATCGCATCCGGGTACAGCGCCTTTACGTGATCCTCTAACATGCGATCCAAATTCTCCTCTCCTTTTCAGGGCCAGCGTCTCGTGCATCAAGAATGGTCCGACCAAGATCATCAACGGATCATCACGTGCCTCTTCTTCACCTTCCCTTCACCTTCAAACATCCTCCATGAAAGTATCACCGAAATGAGCAAGATAGCTTTCATCGATGAAATCATCCCTTCTTCATCTTCTTCCATTATAACCCTCTTTCTCCATGCTTGGTCCAACAATTATAGCTTGGCATGAAACCCTTCAAGCGGATGCATGTGAACAACTCTTGAGGAAGAGTAACCCTTCTCATTCTTACAGATAACACATGGACAGATAACAAAACCCCCCCGCTTGTTCGCATTAGCCACTACGAGGAAATCTTTCAAACCCGTAGTGAACTCGCCGGAGAGTCGGTTACCGTACATCCATTGCCGATTCATCGCATTATTATAATATAAAATATATAATTAACCATCATGCATTTGTTATGAACTACACACATGCATATTGACACATCAAAGGTTCATCAAGTTGCTAACCGCGATCAAGAGTGTGGCTCCAACACTTCATGTCATGTTTGTTTCATGCTCTTGGGGCATTTCATCAAACACCTTATGTGCATAAGAGGAACCAAAAGCAAACCTACACCCACTTGTGAAGAGAATGGCTCCAAATGGCTAAGTGTTGGCTGCTGGATGGGTATATATAGGGGAGGGCTTTAGTCGCGGTTGGCACGGCAAACCGTGACTAAAGGTGCCGAAAACCTTTAGTCGCGGTTGGCTCGCCAACCGCGACTAAAGCCCTCACGCACCACCTGGCCACCGAGCGCCAGGCCCAAGCCTTTGGTCGCGGTTCACCTCGAATCGCGACTAAAGGTCCCATTGGTCGCGGTTCCTACAGCTTCGCGACTTATGGGCTGGACGGAAAGCCTGTTTTTCCACTAGTGATACATGTCTAAATTGACTAAATATGCCTAACACTGTTTGCTGTCGCAAAAGTGTTGCGGGTTCTTCATGAGTCAGAACCACAGTTAAATGATACTAACAATAAACAGGCATGCCATGATATTTTAGAGCGGGATAATCGACTTACATTGTTCTGATCGCCCTCTAAAATAATCTCTTCAAGGAGAGTGCCCTCCATGTTATATTCTGCACAGGCTCGTTGAAACTTGTCGACTGTGATATAGCCACTGCCATCTTTGTCAAAATATGTAAAAGCTGCCTTCAAGTGTTCTTCCCGCTCTATCCTGTTTAGAGGCATGATTGCAGCAATAAATTCTTCATAGTTTATGGTTACATCAGTGTCTACATCAGCCTGAAAAAAATTCAGACAAGTTAGATGAAGTAGGACAGCAATGCAGACAATATCCTACCAACATATCAAGAAATGCAAGATATCTTCTTTGCTTTCACTTACTAGGTACCTTCCTTACTGTACCTTTGCTCTCAACCTGTATTAATTTAAAATTGAGGGAGATTGAGTAGGAGTGCCTTTTTTATATAAAATGGATTCAACAACCAACTTTAGCCAAGAACAAACCATCAACAAGGAAGTGTAACCCGGGATAGGTGTGCAGATATCCTTGAGAAAAGACACAAATCACACTGAAATGCTACTTTTCAGGGATTTATTATGGTTCGTCAAATTTTCACTACAAAACTAAAAATGGTTATGGAGAGAGGAAGTTGATTTTCACATTTCACTTCACTTTACAATTTAAATTTTTTGTTGAAAGAAGAGTGAGTTCAGCCATGGACATGCATGATTATATAATTACATGCTTGCAACTCAACGACAATCGACGTTACTGGACCTATGAGTTTTTTTGGTCTGATGAGTTCGTTCCCGTTTGTTTTGCAGGTTCTATGATATCGTGCTTTGTTCCACCTCTGTTCTATTCATCAAGCTTTGCTCATTTCAAAAGGAGAATTCCTGCAGGGCAGCCACACATGACCCCACTCCCCAGTTTATTCGTTCATGGCACATCAGCTCTTTCACCCACTTGACCCAACGATAAAACAAAGGGTTCAGTTCACCCAGTCATGTTCAAAGTAGCCTCACCCCGTTGTATTCCCTTGCAGGACTTGATCCACTATCACTCTCCGACTTATTATCATTCAAGATGGAGGTTTTACTTTCCAGCTTCACCAATTTGTTAGATTTGGTAACTGAGGTCACGAGTGCAAAAGTAATACAGGCATGCCAAACAAATCTGAGCCATTAATGTCAACCTGCTCCTCATTCATTCATTCCAAAATTAAATCAGAAAAATTGTGGATGTTATTGTGGCATCAATATGGCTTCATTCCGCTTGACCCGGCGCGGCAGAGGTCAATCTTCATCATGAATGCCTATATGCATTTATTGATATCTTTTATTGTTTGTGTTTAGTGAATAAAAACTACAGTAGATTCCCACCTCTTATTATGGATACAAAAGTGCTTCACAATGTTTCCGTTGCTGATATCTTTGCCCTGTCTATCTAGGTAAAATGTCAGTGCTTCACAATACGCTTTTTACTTTGCACGATCTAACAATGCATGCCAGACTTCTGATAATTATACAATAGTATGCAGCGATGCTACTAAGACATGCTGAATGCGGAGTTTTATTTCATTTATGTTAGTACCCATGCGAATATTGAATTGTCTTACTTTGATGGTTTAACACATGCCATAATATAGTTGGTAGTTAGGAGAAGGCATTAATCTTTTTGTTTTTTTAGCAAATAGTTCTCATGTTACAAGGTGCGTGGACAAACAGATGCAAGGGGCATTGCTTCACACAACACCCACGCCAATGACCCCTGGACGAGTGAAGCAAAGGGATTTGCGAACAACATGAAAAACTTCCAGCCATCTTTTGATTACACGGAAATATGCCTTTAATGCATCCATGTTATTATTTACTGACCGACTGTATTTAGCAACTTCAGTGTGTATATCAAAATTACTACTCCCTCCATCCGAAAAAGCTTGACTCTCAAATGGACATATGTAGCATCAAGTTTGCGTCAATTTTATCAGTTTCATACATCACAAATAAGAAAAAATATATTTTTATGCAGATCCACGACGCTTTGCAAAAGAGCATACATCAACATCCTCTGCTAAAAAAACAAAGTAATCTCTTTTAGTTCTTGCTTCAAATTTGTCTTGCCCGCCAAATGGCGTGACAGGTCATTAGTAAGAAGAAAGACTTATCCGCACGCAAGAGACGCGACGGCGCCGATCTCCGAGTGCCGTGGCGGCGCGGCGGTTCCGTTCGCCGGCGTGCACGTGCAGCTGTGAAGCGCTGCGCATGGCTCCGTTGAACCGTGCAGGCCGTGTCGCGCACATCCGGGATGTTGCGGCGGGGAGGGTTGCACTGGTGCATGAAAGACCACGGCAGCAGCAGCGCGCGGCACCAAAGCCAGGTTCGCCGCAGATCCCGTAGGGCATCGGGATGCGTGGTGTGGAATTACTGAGGCAGGCGGTCGAGCGGTCTTAAATCACAGGAGAAAGAAATACGGTCTGCTACAACGGTGTACGGAGCGTCGCCGACGGAGCAAGCAGTTGGCGGCGTTACGGGAGACCCCCCGAGCCGTGGCTCGGGACGTCAGACGACGCCTGATCCGTGGCTCAGGTAGGTGGATCTCCGGCAGCCGTCGGTGGGTACGCTAGTAAATGAGAAATCCAGAGCATACGCGGTGCTGTCTCCCACCTCTGGCCACGCTTCCTTGGATATTGACGCGGCCCGTAGATCGCCGGTGGAAGGAAATATGAACGCCGGGATGGAGTTCCTGATGCAACCGATTAGGAGGTAAATCCGACCCGTTTCTTTCCTCCCTCTCGATCTGAACCATCTTCGCGATGGATCTGCCTTTCTGACCTAACTATTTCGCTGGACTACAGGACATCGGTTATGGAGGAGGTGAATGACAACGAAGTACCAACGGAGCCGCTACATTATCCGGCAGTGGCGACAGGGGCCGAAGATCTGTCCCCAATGGCCGTAGGAAGTAAATCTCGTCCTAATCCGTGGATCAGGAATCCTGCTTTATGGGTTTTTTTTTTTTTTTTGCGGGGGGATCCTGATTTATGGTTCCTGGCACTGTCACGTAGTAAATGCAAGGTCGGTGCTGATTGCGGTTGTCTTCCGTCTCGAGCCCGAGGGGCCGAGGGGGCGTTTCACCATTCTGAGCTGCACCTTTCTCGGCGGCAGTGCTTCTTCTCGAAGAATACTCATACCACACGCCCAAATGGAGTTCTTGCTGCAGCCGATTAAGAGGTACTCAATTAGCCGCCTACTGTTAATCAATTTGCTTATGGGTTTGCAATAAATCTATCTCCGTTGGAAGATGCTAACGGCGACGAGATTCCAGTGGAACAGCTCCGCTACCTGGTGGCAGCACCAGTCGCGGATCTGCCGCCCCCCATGGAGGAAGCGAGCGTGGACAGCCAGATCTGTGCCCGCCGAGATGGCGGCGGGGGAGAACGGGAGCCGCAAGCTTCCGAGCAGTCGATCGAACAGCTTGACCCAAAATCTCCGCGCAGGTATGGTGACACTGGGAATAGCGTCACGGATGGCACACATGACCAAGAGATTCAGAATGCACATGTAGAAAACGTCCCGAGGGTGTGAAATTTACAGAACTAACGGCTTCGCGGTAAGATTATGGACGGTTGCTACTTTTTGGTTATGTATCTGAATAAATGGTCGGCGCATGTAGTATAGATTCAGAGTTTGTGCATTTCTGAATGCTGCAGCTCAAGTATATTCAGTCCTTTGTTCTGTATTAGGATTGAACCACGATTGTTTCGATGGGGTGTGATTTTAATTTGATTGATTCATGATAAATAAGAATACACCCCTGAAGCATAAGTAAACATTAGAACATAATGTGTGAATGGGGGATTGGAAAGGTGAAAAATGCTAGAACAGGAAGCAAAATAGAGACATAGCTTAGGGTCGAAACAAGTTTGGTGCAATGTTGTGATAAGGTGGCCAGTTCCGATGTTAGAATCTAGGAGTAACTACAAGGCTTGATCATGCTCAAATAGGCGCATTCTGTGATACTTGAGCGTAGCAGTTTCAAATATTTTGGAGAACTACACTTTTTTTACACGTGTGACATTGACTGCAGGGTGAGGATCGGTGCTACCGCACCAGGAAGGGCGCCGTGACCAAATTGCATCAGTGTGCTAGAGAAGACAATTCGAGGTTTCATGAAAAATCCAGGGGACAATGTCCTAGTGCCGACATTGGGGACGAGTTTTGGTACTTTGGGAGAAGCCTACGACTTTTTTTTTTGAGAGTGCTGAAGCCTACGACTTTTACAACCTATACTCTTGGGAGCGGGCAGAGGATGATGTAAGGAAAACAATTGAAGTTTTTGCAGAGCTTTTTGCGAGAGATCCACACTTGCACCCTTCACCATGTGCAAGCTGACAAGGACGGTAGGGTCACATCGTTGATGTGGGCAAATGGATGTAGTAGACGCAGTACACCTTCTTCGGCAATGTTGTTATGTTTGACATGACTTAGAAGACAAACCTCTATAATACGCCCTTTGGGCTTTTCGTCAGAGTTAACAGCCATTTTCAAAGCATAATACTTGCAGAAGTGCTAGTCCATGACAAGAAGGTGGAGACATTTGAGTGGGTTATCTCTGAGATCATTAGGATGATGGGAGGCAATGCGCCGAAACAATTTTGACAGGTACAAGTTTATGCACAAGATAACGCTAATTGCAATTGGATGAGGTTAGCTCTAAATTGTAAACAGCTAACATGTACTATCTTTGCACATCAGAATCGAGTCATGGAAGTTTCCATAAAAAATGTGATGCCTCATACAACCCACCGCTTTTGCAAGTGGCACATGTTGAAGAAGGCGAAGGAGACACCTGGCCCGCTATATAATGCAAGACACGACAAATTTGACAATTTTGATTTGTGGATGAAATCATTTCATAAAATGAACTGCTTCTATTTTTTTTACTCAGCTGACCTTTTTTAGCGGCACCCGACACGAAGGCGCCACACTACACTGACCTTTTTTGTGAAATGATTTCATCCACAGGTCAAAATTGTCAAATTTGCCGCAGGACACCATGCCCGTCGGGTGTGACTGCATTCGAAAAAGTTGTAAGGGATATGCCGAGAACCCTTTAGAGAACAGAGAACGTGATGTGCCCACGTGGGGCGCAAGCTTTGATTTGCTAGGGGAAGCTTATGGTTTCTACATCCTTTATTCCTGGGATAGGGGATTTGGAATAATGTGGGGGGAGAGAAGAATGAATGTCGGAAAGACGAATTGTGCGTGCAGGAAATCATGTGTGGGTACTCGGTACGTTCCATCAACAGCCATTTAAACTCTTTTTTTTTGTTGCTCGTGGGGAGGTTATGCACATGTTGTGACATTTGTTGGTGGCAGGGCCACAAGAGCACTACGTGTCCGTGGCTAGACCGTGGGATGTTCTGAAGCTGGCTAGAAGACCAGCTCGCTGCAAGAACTGTGGCGTAGAAGGTCACCGACCTAACAATTGCAACAAAGCAGCAGAGCTAAGACTGAAAGACAGTTAATGGGAAAATTAGTGGTATGATTAAATAAGTAGTTTCATGGTTCTGATGTCTGAATTATTAAGAACAAATTCATTGGAGGTCCTCATACTCGTTGCATTGGCCAATTTAATCCCCGTACTTACAAATACTCAAAATACAGTCACTAAACTTGTCTTAGATGATCATATACGGTCCATTGTATGATTTCTTGTACGTAGGAGCTGATTTGGCAGTTGACTGGCTTGTCCACGCGTGCGTTGACCGCCAACTCATCAGCACCTGGTCTTGGTCAATCGATTCAGGGGAATGCGGAGGGGTGTTTTGCAAAATCGCCGTATTTAACGTCTTGGCCGTGGTCGTCGCAGGTACTCGATCCGGAGTGTGCCAACATGCATGCATGCTTGCTCCGGCGTCACACGCTGCACGGCTATGTATATAACGCGGACGTGGTCGTCTGCTCACTACGCACTTGCTCGTCGCCGGCGTTCAGAATTCAAACCTGCAGTGAGGTTGGGTGGCGCTCGGGATTCGATAGTACATGCATGGTTTGTATGTACACAACCAATTGGATGGACGGATGCATGCACGGGTTGATTGATCGTAGTGCTCAAATTAAGCAAACACCACCCACGCAGCCCATGCATGCATGCATGCATGCATGATGAGTAGAGATAGGGATAAGATTGCAACCACCCCATGCATGCATCCATGATCTTGGCTAACCGGCCGTTGGAGACAGCATACGTACGATGCAGCGCTCACTGCCGCGCGGCTCCGACGGACGGTCGACGCTGCATGGCGTGGTTGGGTCGCTCGATCAACATGCGCGCACATGCATGCACGCATGCATGGTGCTTTTCCTTGAAGTGCAGTGCAGAGGAGGTGATGGAGGTTGTACGTACTACCTGGGGTGAATGAAAGCCAGGCGGTGAGGTCCACGACGACGCCGCGGCGAGATGGCAGCGCAGGTCGGCGGCGGAAGGAGGGGAGAGGAATAGGATTGCGTGCCGGATGCGAGGAAGACGGCGTCCGGCCGGCTCGTGTTTGACGGTGGGCTACTTACTCGCCGGCTCCGGCCGGCAGGGACGACGGCTGCTACTAGGCGACTCGCACTCCCGTACGTCGCCGCAAGATGGGGTGTGCCGTCTGACGGCGGCGACCCAAGTCCAAGTGATGACGACCATGCATGCATCTTCAAGGTAAGGTGCCACAAGTTGGAGATGACGAGCAGGACGAGGGAAATTAATTAGCGAGGAGGGGTGGAGGTCGAAGACGAGCGTATATAGGTGACGTACGTACGGTGCCGGCCTGAGTTTGGGAAGAAGGCTAGCTAGCTGCTAGTTCCTCTCGATCGATTGAGAAGAAGGAAAATGGTGAGCTTTTTTTATGGAGGGAGGTGGTCGAGGCGCGGCGCTGTGGCAAGGAAGACGGCCGACGGCAGCGAGCGAACGTTGTATGCACGCGCGGGAGGCGGTACGTTGATCTGGACAGTGAGTCATTTCCTGAAGCTGAAGCTAACTAGGGCCAAGGCAGCTTTGAGTCAGGTCGTCGTCGTGGCAGCGCGGGTTCTCTACTCTACTCGGGAGTGTGCGGACATGCATGCTTGTAGCTCCATCGGCGCATGCACGATGCACTGCTGCGTCTGTAAGAGCAACTCCAATGGACCGACCCAAACGGACGACGCTTTTGTCCGCTTTTTGTCCGTTTGGGTCGGCGGTCCGCCCGGCGTCCGTTCTTTTTTAGATTTGGGTTGGCAGTGCGCCCAACGCGCCGACCCATTTCATGACCGTGCGCGCTTTAAATCATGTCAGCGGCCATATCGTCATCCTGGTTTTGGCGCTCCAGTGCGCCGAAAAGGTTCGCGCGTGGTGGAAAATTGGCCTAGCGCGTGCTGGTTTTGGCGCTCTAGCACGCGGGAAAGGTTCGCGCGCTTGTTTTGGCGCACCGCGGCCGACGCTCGTTATAAGAAGGTGCTCCCTCCACACTCTGTCCGCCGCCCATTCGTCTCGCCCCCTCTTACTAGCCTCGCCGCCTCTGCACCACCATGTCGATGCGCCGCCTGGGCGCTTCGCATTTTCGCGGAGTCCGCGAGCTCCTCTCCGGCGCCTTCTCCTTCGAGATCTGGTTTGGCGAGAAACGCCTCATCCTCAGCACCTTCGACACCGCAGAGGAGGCAGCCCGCACGCACGGCGCGGCAGCGTGGCGCCTGCTGAGGCCTCATCGGGAGATGAATTTTCCTGACTTGTCGAGCTAGCGGGCGCAGGATCTCGCGCCTTTCCCGCGGCTTTTCACCGACGAGGATCGTCGTGTCCACCGGAGGCAGCAGCGTCGCCTCGCCATCGCCGAGATGGACGTGGAAGCCATGGTGGTGTGGCGCGAACGCTTCCCGCACGACATCGTCGATGAGCTCCAGTTCTACAAGCAAAGGAGGCCAGAGAGGGAGCCTCACCACCACCGGCTGGGCGATTTTTCCGGCGTTTCCGGCCGCGGAGGGTGGTGTAGCGGCGGGTGCGCGCCCACCGCGCCCCGCAAGGTGTTCGGCAATTTGCCTGCCTCGGCAATGGACTCGGACGACGAGGAAGCGCTCGCCGCGTTGCTGGAGGAGGAAGCCGAGGCCGACGTCTAGGAAAAGGAACATCTTATGGTCCTTGCCGGCCTCGCCGCCCTGCTGGCGAGCAATGAAAAGACGCGGCAAGGTGGCTCGGTGCCGGGGCGGATGAAAGCAAAGAACCGGCATCGTCTCGACGGCTACTGCATGCTCTATTCCGACTACTTCACCGACGCTCCACTACACGACGACAAAACATTTTGGCGCCATTATCGGATAAGCCGAAAGCTCTTCCTCGGGATTGTGAATTCCATCCGGGAGTTCGACAGCGACTTCAAGTGCAAGATGGATTGCACCGGCAAACTTGGATTCACCTCGATCGAGAAGTGCACGACAGCGATGAGGATGCTTGCATACGGAGCTCCCGGTGATTCACTCGACGACTATGGGCGCATGGCCGAGTCCACCACCATTGAGTGTTTCTACAAGTTCTGTCGGGCTGTGATGCCATTGTTTGGACCGCAATACTTGTGAACACCCAATGCGGAAGACACTGCTCGGATCCTAGCACATAATGCAGCAAGAGGATTTCCTGGGATGCTTGAAAGCATCGACTGCATCCATTGTAAATGGAAGAACTGCCCGTTTGCTTGGCAGGGGATGTACAAAGGAGCCAAAGGCGGTTGCAGTGTGGTACTTGAGGCGGTGGCTACACAGGACCTCTGGATTTGGCACTCTTTCTTTGGTATGCCAGTAACTCACAATGACATCAATGTGCTGCAGTGCTCCCCTGTCTTTGCCAAGCTTATTGAAGGTCATTCTCCTCCGGTGAACTTCGAGGTCAACGGACGGCCCTACAACAAGGGGTACTACCTAGCTGATGGCATCTATCCGAGATGGTCTACATTTGTGAAGACTATCTCAAACGCTGTGCCAGGAGGCAAGAAGTCCCACTGTGCCAAGGTGCAGGAGGCTTGCAGGAAGGATGTCGAGCGGGCATTTGGTGTGCTCCAATCTCGATTTGCTATTGTCCGGTACCCTGCTCAGACCTAGTCGAAAGGTCAAATGTGGGAGATCATGACTTGCTATGTCATCTTGCACAACATGATCATCGAGAAAAAGCAGGAAGAGCCAGTGTTTGACACTGAACCATACTACAGGCAGGGTCCTCTAGCTGAAGTTGATCACCAGCTACCAGCAACCTGGACTGCCTACCTCAGTATGCGTCAGGAGATCCGAGACCCACAGGTGCATCATCAACTGCAGCATGATCTGGTGGAGCACCTATGGAGGCTCAAGGGCGACGCCGAGCTCGACGTGTGATGAAATATGAGCTTTTATTTGTTGAACTATATAATTTGTATTGAACTATTTGTTGTTGCACTATTTTGTTGAACTATTTGATTTTCTGTGATGAACTATGTGATAAAAATATATTTATGTTGAGAATTCAACGTCGAACCACGACGAACCATGACGAATATGGGCCGAAAACTGGGCCAATAACGGCGCCTGGGGGCAACGGTTGGATGCCCAACCGCCCCCAGCGCCGATTGTACCGCCGGCTCGCCCCCATGCAGCGATTTTTATGCCTTCTGGGGGGGCAACGACTGGAGATGCTGTAACACGGCGATGATCGAGTTGTAGTGCTGGAGCTCCGGCGCTGCTCGCAGGCGTCGACAGAAGGAGCAAGGGGAGAGGACTGCATTCCGGGCCTGAGGCGAGGAAGACGGCAGCAACACCGTCCGGCCGACGGACCGACGGTTCCTTTGCTTGTCTTTGACGACGGTGATGTGCACGCGTGCTCGCCGGCAGTGATGACGGCCACTCCTAGACCTGGGTGGCATAGCTAGCTAGGTTTGGTTTGAGGGGGGAGGTCGTCGGCAGCGGCGAGGAAGATCAGCGGCCGGCAACGGCAGCGAAGGTGGTCGGGACGGGAGGCAGTGTATGGGGTGATTGATGTGGACAGTGTGTGTGTGTCTCCGGCCGGCATCTTGTTGTGCTTGTGCCTAGGTGAAAAAGACATGTTTTCTGGACGCAGCCATGCATGCCTACCTGCCGGAGGCGAGGAGGAAGACGTACGGCTCCTAGACGGGCCAGGGAAGGAAGGAGAAAGAATGATCGAGATGCGTACCTCTGCCCAATCGATCGATTGGTCGAATTAATTGGGAGGGAGGGAGAGGAAGAGAGAGAAGGGCAGGTGGGTCCCAGTCCCTAACAAATAAAAGGAATGTAAGCGGATATTTTATTTTGTTAAATACGACAATTTTGCAAAACACCCCCTCCCCGCATTTCCCCGAATTGATCGATCAAGACCAGGTGCTGATGAGTTGGCAGTCAACGCACGCGTGGACATCCCAGTCAACTGCCAAATCAGCGCGTACGTACAAGAAATCGTACAATGGACCGTATATGACCACCTGAGACAAGTTCAGTAACTGTATTTCGGGTATTTGTAAGTACGAGAATTAAATTGGCCAATGCGACGAGTATGAGGACCTCTAGTGAATTTTTCTCAATTATTAAAGATTGTGTGTGAATTGTTGAGATGCAATTTTTTGATGTATGTGTGGATCCACGGCTATCCAGACTGTACTACTGTAGTGGTTTAAACTTTCTGAATGCAGCTTAGCATAATAAATATATTGTGTTTGAAAAATAACTGAAAATAGTGATATGTAGTCAGGTCTATGAGCAATGCTGGTAAATCATCTTTAGAAGGTAAATAACATCTGCATATATGAACTGGAACCGAACACATCTAGAACCGACACTAGAGCAAGAAGTTGTCACAGAACCTCTAACATGAAGAGTATGAGAACGTACGGAACGGGAGCAGATGCACCGGTCTTGGGGTTGGTGTCCTCGCCAGCCATGTCGTCGAGGAGGTTGTCGACATCGGGGAAGTAGTCGTTGGAGTCCGGGGCATCCGTGACGAAGAAGTCAGTAGTCGCACCGAGCGCTCCCCAAAAACCTTATCACCCTTCTCCCGTACATGAGTCAAAAGGTGCGGTTTCGGAGGCCTACTGTCCCGACCTGCGGTGCACGCTGCAAGTCGGGATGGGGAAGATCATAGCAGCAATGCAGTGCTCAAGAACTTTGTGGCAAGAGGAAGAAGATCTTCTGGTGTCTCTCTCTGGAGAGGAGCGACCTCTCTTATATAGGAACAGGAGAAGGAGGCGAACATGCTGCGACGGGAGGTGAAGCAACAGAGGGAGACGAAGCGAACAGACTTCAGCCGAAGAGGCGTTTCAGCTCCCGCGTGACCTTTTGTATACCCGTCGTGCATGGCAAAAATTTAGACATCGTCTCGGCTCATTCCCGCAACCCGCGGCGCATCGTGACGAAGCGTGGCGTGGTGAGGCGGGCGGCGGAGGAGCGCATGTGGATGTCCCTCTTCTTCTCATGCTCATACTGAAGGAAATATGCCCTAGAGGCAATAATAAAGTTATTATTTATTTCCTTATTTCATGATAAATGTTTATTATTCATGCTATAATTGTATTAACCGGAAACTTGATACATGTGTGAATACATAGACAAACAAAGTGTCACTAGTATGCCTCTACTTGACTAGCTCGTTGAATCAAAGATGGTTAAGTTTCCTAGCCATAGACATGAGTTGTCATTTGATTAACGGGATCACATCATTAGCAGAATGATGTTATTGACTTGACCCATTCCGTTAGCTTAGCACTTGATCGTTTAGTATGTTGCTATTGCTTTCTTCATGACTTATACATGTTCCTATGACTATGAGATTATGCAACTCCCGTTTATCGGAGGAACACTTTGTGTGCTACCAAATGTCACAACGTAACTGGGTGATTATAAAAGAGTTCTACAGGTGTCTCCGAAGGTACATGTTGAGTTTGCGTATTTCGAGATTAGGATTTGTCACTCCGATTGTCGGAGAGGTATCTCTGGGCCCTCTCGGTAATGCACATCACTATAAGCCTTGCAAGCAATGTGACTAATGAGTTAGTTGCAGGATGATGCATTATATTACGAGTAAAGAGACTTGCCGGTAACGAGATTGAACTAGGTATTGAGATACCGACGATCGAATCTCGGGCAAGTAACATACCAATGACAAAGGGAATGACGTATGTTGTTATGCGGTTTGACCGATAAAGATCTTCGTAGAATATGTGGGATCCTATATGAGCATCTAGGTTCTGCTATTGGTTATTGACCGGAGATGTGTCTCGGTCATGTCTACATAGTTCTCGAACCCGTAGGGTCCGCACGCTTAAAGTTCGTTGACGATCGATATTATGAGTTTATGTGATTTGATGTACCGAAGGTAGTTCGGAGTCCCGGATGAGAACGGGGACATGACGAGGAGTCTCAAAATGGTCGATACGTAAAGATTGATATATTGGACGACTATATTCGAACATCGGAAAGGTTCCGAGTGATTTGGGTATTTTTCGGGGCACCGGGGAGTTACGGGAATACGAGGAAGAAGTAATGGGCCTCATGGGCCAAGTGGTGGAAGAGAGGAGGGGGATGCACACCCCCTAGCCCAAACCGACTGGACTAGGGGCCGCCCCCTTTCCTCCTTTTCCTCCCTCTCCTTCCTTCTCCCTCTCCTCCTTCCTTTCCTCCTCCTAGTGGGAGTAGGAAAGGGGAGTTCTACTCCTACTAGGAGGAGGACTCCTCCTCCTGGCGCACCCTACAGGGGCCGGCCTCCCCCCTTGCTCCTTTATATACGGGGGCAGGATGGCACCTCTAGACACACAAGTTGATCAGTTGATCTCTCCCAGCCGTGTGCGGTGCCCCCTCCACCATATTCCACCTCGGTAATATCATAGAGGTGCTTAGGCGAAGCCCTGCGTCGGTAACATCATCAACACCATCATCACACCATCGTGCTGACGGAACTCTCCCGCAAAGCTCTGCTGGATCGGAGTTCATGGGACGTCATCGAGCTGAACGTGTGCTGAACTCGGAGGTGCCGTACGTTCGGTACTTGGATCGGTCGGATCGTGAAGACGTACGACTACATTAACCGCGTTGTGCTAACGCTTCCGCTTTCGGTCTACGAGGGTACGTGGGCAACACTCTTCCCTCTCGTTGCTATGCATCACCATGATCTTGCGTGTGCGTAGGAATTTTTTTTGAAATTACTACGTTCCCCAACAGTGGCATCCGAGCCTGGTTTTATGCGTAGATGTTATATGCACGAGTAGAACACAAGTGAGTTGTGGGCGATACAATTCATACTGCTTACCAGCATGCCATACTTTGGTTCGGCGGTATTGTTGGATGAAGCGGTCCGGACCGACATTACGCGTACGCTTACGCGAGACTGGTTTTACCGCCGTGCTTTGCACACAGGTGACTAGCGGGTGTCAGTTTCCCAACTTTAGTTGAACCGGGTGTGGCTACGCCCGGTCCTTGAGAAGGTTAAAACAACACTAACTTGACGAACTATCGTTGTGGTTTTGATGCGTAAGTCAGAACGGTTCTTGATCA
Organism: Aegilops speltoides; assembly: GCA_021437245.1. Lineage (NCBI taxonomy): Eukaryota > Viridiplantae > Streptophyta > Magnoliopsida > Poales > Poaceae > Aegilops > Aegilops speltoides. The sequence goes on from CM038143.1 coordinate 64,003,305, forward strand.
GCCCGTAGCAGCCACGTAAAACTTGCAACAACAAAGTAGAGGATGTCTAACTTGTTTTTGCAGGGCATGTTGTGATGTGATATGGTCAAGATGTGATGAGAAATAAGTTGTTTTATGAAATGATCATGTTTTGTTGAAGTTATTGGCAACTGTCAGAAGCCTTATGGTTGTCTCTTTATTGCATAAGATGCAAGCGCCAAATAATTGCTTTACTTTATCGCTATGCGATAGCAATAGTTGCAAGAGCAATAGTTGGCGAGACGACCATGTAACGACACATTGATATAGACCAAGATGATGGAGATCATGGTGTCGTGCTGTGATGTTAGAGATCATGACAGTACTTTGGAGATGGAGATCAAAGGCGCAAGATGATCATGGCCATATCATGTCACATATTTCGATTGCATATGATGTTTATCTTTTATACATCTTATTTTGCTTAGTTCAACGGTAGCATTATAAGATGATCTCTCACTAAATTTCAAGGTATAAGTGTCCTCCCTGAGTATGCGCCGTTGCGAAAGTTCTTCGTGCTGAGACACCACGTGATGATCGGGTGTGATAGGCTCCACGTTCAAATACAACGGGTGCAAAACAGTTGCATAGCGGAATACTTAGGTTAAACTTGATGAGCCTAGCATATACAGATATGGCCTCGGAACACTGGAGACCGAAAGGTCGAGCGTGAATCATATAATACATATGATCAACATAGTGATGTTCACCATTGAAAACTACTCCATCTCACGTGATGATCGGACATGGTTTAGTTGATTTGGATCACGTGATCACTTAGATGATTAGAGGGATGTCTAAGTGGGAGTTCTTAAGTAATATGATTAATTGAACTTTAATTTATCATGAACTTAGTCCTGATAGTATTTTGCAAATAATGTTGTAGACCAATAGCTCGCATTGTTGCTTCCCTATGTTTTATATGTGTTCCTAGAGAAAACTAAGTTGAAAATGATAGTAGCAATGATGCGGACTGGGTCCGTGATCTAAGGTTTATCCTCATTGTTGCACATAAGAATTATGTCCTTGATGCACCGCTAGGTCACTGACCTATTGTAGGAGCAAATGCAGACGTTATGAACGTTTGGCTAGCTCAATATGATGACTACTTGATAGTTTAGTGCACCATGCTTAACAGCGTAGAATCAGGACTTCAAAGACGTTTTGAACGTCATGGACCATATGAGATGTTCCAGAAGTTGAAGTTAATATTTCAAGCAAATACCTGAGTTGAGAGATATGAAGTCTCCAACAAGTTCTATAGCTAAAAGATGGAGGAGAATTGCTCAACTAGTGAGCATGTGCTTAGATTGTCCGGTACTACAATCGCTTGAATCAAGTGGGAGTTAATCTTCCAGATAAGATAGTGATTGATGAGTTCTCTAGTCAACATCACCAAGTTCTTTGGAACTTCGTGATGAACTATAGTATGCAAGGGATGACGAAAACGATTCCCGAGCTCTTTGTGATCTTGAAATCAACGAAGGTAGAAATCAAGAAAGAGCATCAAGTGTTGATGATTGACAAGACCACTAGTTTCAAGAAAAGGCAAAGGAAAGAAAGGGAACTTCAAGTAGAACGGCAAGCAAGTTGTCACTCCCTGAAGAAGCCCAAAGCTGGACCAAAGCACAAACCGAAAGTGCTTCTCCGCAAAGGAAATGGTCACCGGAAGTGGAAATGCCCTGAATATTTGGTAGATAAGAAGGATGGCAAAGTGAACAAGGGTATATTTGATATACAGGTTATTCATGTGTACCTTACTAGTGTTTATAGTAACCCCTGGGTATTTGAAACTTGTTCGGTTGCTAAGATTAGTAACTCGAAATAGGAGTTACAGAATAAACAGAGACTAGTTGAGGGTGAAGTGACGATGTGTGTTGGAAGTGGTTCCAAGATTGATACGATCATCATCGCACACTCCCTATATTTTCGAGATTAGTGTTAAACCTAAATAAATGTTATTTGGTGTTTGCGTTGAGCATAAATATGATTAGATCATGTTTATTGCGATACGATTATTCATCTAAGACAGAGAATAAATTGTTATTCTGTTTACATGAATAAAACCTTCTATGGTCATACACCCAATGTTGATGGTTTATTGAATCTTGATCATAGTGATACACATATTCATAATATTGATGCCAAAAGATGCAAAGTTGATAATGATAATGCAACTTATTTGTGGCACCGCCGTTTGGGTCATACCGGTGTAAAGCGCATGAAGAAACTCCATAAAGATGGATTTTCGGAATCACTTGGTTATGAATCATTTGATGCTTGCGAACCGTGCCTTTTGGTCAAGATGACTAAAACTCTGTTCTCCGAAACAATGGAACGAGTTACTGACTTGTTGGAAATAATACATACCGATGTATGCGGTCCAATGAGTGTTGATGCTCGTGGCAAGTATCATTATTCTGTGACCTTCACAAATGATTTGAGCAGATATGAGTATATCTACTTAATGAAGCACAAGTCTGAAACATTTGAAAAGTTCAAAGAATTTTAGAAGTGAAGTGGACAATCATCGTAACAAGAAAATAAGGTTTCTATAATCTGATCGTAAAGGAGAATATTTGAGTTACGAGTTTGGCCTTCATTTAAAAACAATGTGGAATAGTTTCACAGCTCATGCCACCTGGAACACCACAGTGTAACAGTGTGTCCGAACGTCATAACCGCACTTTATTTGATATGGTGCGATCAATGATGTCTCTTGTCGATTTACCAATATCGTTTTGGGGTTATGCATTAGAGACAGCTGCATTCACTTTAAATAGGGCACCATCAAAATCCGTTGAGACGACGCCTTATGAACTATGGTTTGGCAAGAAACCAAAGTTGTCGTTTCTTAAAGTTTGGGGCAGCGATGCTTATGTGAAAAAGTTTCAACCTGATAAGCTCGAACCAAATCGGAGAAGTGCGTCTTCATAGAATACCCAAAGGAAACTGTTGGGTACACCTTCTATCACAGATCCAAAGGCAAAATATTGGTTGCTAAAATGGATCCTTTCTAGAGAAGGAGTTTCTCTAGAAAGAAGTGAGTGGGAGGAAAGTAGAGCTTGATAAGGTTATTGTACCTTCTCCCGAATTGGAAAGTAGTTCATTACAGAAATCAGTTCCTGTGACAACGACACCAATCAGTGAGGAAGCTAATGATGATGATCATGAAGCTTCAGATCAAGTTACTACCGAACTTTGTAGATCTTCCAGATTAAGATCCGCACCAGAGTGGTACGGTAATTGTTGGGGAACGTAGTAATTTCAAAAAAAATTCCTACGCACACGCAAGATCATGGTGATGATATAGCAACGAGAGGGGAGAGTGTTCGTCCACGTACCCTCGTAGAACGTAAGCGGAAGCGTTAGCACAACGCGGTTGATGTAGTCGTACGTCTTCACGATCCGGCCGATCCAAGCGCCGAACGTACGGAACCTCCGAGTTCAGCACACGTTCAGCTCGATGACGATCTCCAGCCTCCGATCCAGTAGAGCTCCAGAGATGAGTTCCGTCAGCACGACGGCGTGGTGACGATGATGATGTTCTACCGGCGCAGGGCTTCGCCTAAACTCCGCGATGATATGACCGAGGTGGAATATGGTGGAGGGGGGCACAGCACAAGGCTAAGGAATGATCCGTAGATCAACTTGTGTCTATGGGGTGCCCCCCTCCCCCGTATATAAAGGAGCAAGGGGGGAGGCCGACCGGCCCTTGGGGCGCGCCAAGGAGGGGGGAGTCCTCCTCCTAGTGGGAGTAGGACTCCCCTTTGCTAGTCCAACTAGGAAGGAGGAAGGGAAGGAAAGAGGGGAGAGGGAGAGGGAAGAGGGGCGCGCCTCCCCTAGTCCAGTCGGACTCCCCTTGGGAGGGGCACGCCACCTCTGGGGCTGCCCTCTCTCTCCCCTCAGCCCACTAAGGCCCAATACTTCCCGGGGGTTCGGTAACCCTCCGGCACTCCGTTTTCTCTCAAATCACCGGAACACTTCCGTGTCCGAATATAGTCGTCCAATATATCAATCTTTATGTCTCGACCATTTCGAGACTCCTCGTCATGTCCGTGATCACATCCGGACTCGAACAAACTTCGTACATCAAAACTTATAAACTCATAATAAAACATCATCGAAACGTTAAGCGTGCGGACCCTACGGGTTCGAGAACTATGTAGACATGACCTAGAACTATTCTCGGTCAATAACCAATAGCGGGACCTGGATGCCCATATTGGTTCCTACATATACTACGAAGATCTTTATCGGTCAAACCGCATAACAACATACGTTGTTCCCTTTGTCATCGGTATGTTACTTGCCCGAGATCTGATCGTCGGTATCCAATACCTAGTTCAATCCCGTTACCGGCAAGTCTCTTTACTCGTTGCATAATGCATCATCCTGTAACCAACTCATTGGTCACATTGCTTGCAAGGCTTATAATGATGTGCATTACCGAGAGGGCCTAGAGATACCTCTCCGACGATCGGAGTGACAAAACCTAATCTCGAAATACGCCAACTCAACATGTACCTTCGGAGACACCTGTAGTACTCCTTTATAATCACCCAGTTACGTTGTGACGTTTGGTAGTACCCAAAGTGTTCCTCCGTAAACGGAGTTGCATAATTCTCATAGTTACAGGAACATGTATAAGTCATGAAGAAAGCAATAGCAGTATACTAAACGATCAAGTGCTAGGCTAACGGAATGGGTCATGTCAATCACATCATTCTTCTAATGATGTGATCCCACTAATCAAATGACAACACATGTCTATGGTTAGGAAACATAACCATCTTTGATTAATGAGCTAGTCAAGTAGAGGCATACTAGTGACTATAGTTTTGTCTATGTATTCACACATGTATCATGTTTCCAGTTAATACAATTCTAGCATGAATAATAAACATTTATCATGATATGAGGAAATAAATAATAACTTTATTATTGCCTCTAGGGCATATTTCCTTCGGTCTCCCACTTGCACTAGAGTCAATAATCTAGATTACATAGTAATGATTCTAACACCCATGGAGTCTTGGTGCTGATCATGTTTTGCTCGTGAGAGAGGCTTAGTCAACGGGTCTGCAACATTCAGATCCGTATGTATCTTGCCAATCTCTATGTCTCCCACTTGGACTTGGTCCCGAATGGAATTGAAGCGTCTCTTGATGTGCTTGGTCCTCTTGTGAAATCTGGATTCCTTTGCCAAGGCAATTGCACCGAGATTGTCACAAAAGATCTTCATTGGTCCCGATGCACTAGGTATGACACCTAGATCGAAATGAACTCCTTCATCGAGACTCCTTCATTTGCTGCTTGAAGCAGCTATGTACTCCGCTTCACATGTAGATCCGCCACGACACTTTGTTTAGAACTGCACCAACTTACAGCTCCACCGCTTAATAAAAACACGATCCGGTTTGCGATTTAGAATCGTCCGGATCGAGTGTCAAAGCTTGCATCGACGTAACCATTTACGACTAGCTCTTTGTCACCTCCATATACGAGAAACATATCCTTAGTCCTTTTCGTATTTCAGATGTTCTTGACCGCTGTCCAAATGATCCACTCGATTACTTTGGTACCTTCTGCCAAGCTTATTGCTAAGCATACGTCGGTCCGGTACACAACATTGCATACATGATAGAGCCTATGGCTGAAGCATAGGAACATCTTTCATTTTCTATCTATCTTCTCATTGTGGTCGGGCATTGAGTTTGACTCAACTTCACTCCTTGTAGCACAAGCAAGAAACCTTTCTTTGCCTGATCCATTTTGAACTTTTTCAAAATTTTGTCAAGGTATGTGCTTTGTGAAAGTCCTATTAAGCGTCTTGATCTATCTCTATAGATCTTGATGCCCAATATGTAAGCAGCTTCACCGAGGTCTTTCATTGAAAAACTTTTATTCAAGTATCCCTTTATGCTATCCAGAAATTCTATATCATTTCCAATTAATAATATGTCATCTACATATAAAATCAGAAATGCTACTGAGCTCCCACTCACTTTCTTGTAAATACAAAGCTTCTCCAAAAGTTTGTATAAAACCATATGCTTTGATCACACAATCAAAACGTTTATTCCAACTCCGAGATGCTTGCACCTGTCCATAAATGGATCATTGGAGCTTGCACACTTTGTTAGCACCTTTTGGATCAACAAAACCTTACGGCTGCATCATATACAACTCTTCTTCTAGAAATCCATTCAAGAATGCAGTTTTGACATCCATTTGCCAAATTTCATAATCATGAAATGCAGCAATAGCTAACATGATTCGGACAGACTTAAGCATCGCCACGGGTGAGAAGGTCTCATTGTAGTCAACCCTTGAACTTGTCGAAAACCTTTCGCAACAAGTCGAGCTTTATAGACAGTTACATTACCATCAGCGTCGGTCTTCTTCTTAAAGATCCATTTATTCTCAATGGCTTGCCGATCATCGGCAAGTCAACCAAAGTCCATACTTTGTTTTCATACATGGATCCCATCTCGATTTCATGGCCTCTAGCCATTTTATGGAATCTGGGCTCATCATCGCTTCCTCATAGTTCGTAGGTTCATCATGGTCAAGTAACTTGACTTCCGAATAGGATTACCGTACCACTCAGTGCGGATCTTACTCTGGTAGACCTATGAGGTTCAACAGAAACTTGATCCGAAGTTTCATGATCAATATCATTAGCTTCCTCACTGATTGGTGTAGTTGTCACAGGAACAGGTTCTTGTGATGAACTACTTTCCAATAAGGGAGTAGATACAACTATCTCATCAAGTTCTACTTTCCTCCCACTCACTTCTTTCGAGAGAAACTCCTTCTCTAGAAAGGATTCGATTTTAGCAACGAAAATCTTGCCCTCAGATCTGTGATAGAAGGTGTACCCAATAGTCTCCTTTGGGTATCCTATGAAGACACATTTCTCCGATTTGGGTTCGAGCTTATCTGGTTGAAGTTTCTTCACATAAGCATCGCAGCCCCAAACTTTAAGAAACGATAACTTTGGTTTCTTGCCAAACCATAGTTCATAAGGCATCGTCTCAACGGATTTTGATGGTGCCCTATTTAACGTGAATGCGGCCGTCTCTAAAGCATAACCCCAAAACGATAGCGGTAAATCAGTAAGAGACATCATAGATCGCACCATATCAAGTAAAGTACGATTCCGACGTTCGACACACCATTTCGTTGTGGTGTTCCGGGTGGCGTGAGTTGCGAAACTATTCCGCATTGTTTCAAGTGTAGACCAAACTCGTAACTCAAATATTCTCCTCCACGATTAGATCGCAAAAACTTTATTTTCTTGTTACGATGATTTTCCACTTCACTCTGAAATTCTTTGAACTTTTCAAATGTTTCAGACTTGTGTTTCATCAAGTAGATATACCCATATCTGCTCAAATCATCTGTGAAGGTGAGAAAATAACGATATCCGCCGCTAGCCTCAACATTCATTGGACCACAAACATCAGTATGTATGATTTCCAACAAATTAGTTGCTCGCTCCATAGTTCCGGAGAACGGTGTTTTAGTCATCTTGCCCATAAGGCACGGTTCGCAAGTACCAAGTGATTCATAATCAAGTGATTCCAAAAGCCCATCAGTATGGAGTTTCTTCATACGCTTTACACCGATATGACCTAAACGGCAGTGCCACAAATAAGTTGCACTATCGTTATCAACTCTGCATCTTTTGGTTTCAACACTATGAACATGTGTATCACCACTATCGAGATTCAACAAAAATAGACCACTCTTCAAGGGTGCATGACCATAAAAGATATTACTCATATAAATAGAACAACCATTATTCTCTAATTTAAATGAATAACCGTCTCGCATCAAACAAGATCCAGATATAATGTTCATGCTCAATGCTGGCACCAAATAACAATTATTTAGGTCTAAAACTAATCCCGATGGTAGATGTAGAGGTAGCGTGCCGACCGCGATCACATCGACTTTGGAACCATTTCCCACGCGCATCGTCACCTCGTCCTTAGCTAATCTTTGCTTAATCCGTAGTCCCTGTTTCAAGTTGCAAATATTAGCAATGTAACCGAGATCAAATACCCGGTGCTATCTGCGAGCATTAGTAATGTACACATCAATAACATGTATATCACATATACCTTTGTTCACTTTGCCATCCTTCTTATCCGCCAAATACTTGGGGCAGTTCCGCTTCAAATGTCCGACCGCTTCAAAGAGAAGCACTCGGCAGAGCTTAGGTCCAGACTTGGGTTTCTTCTCTTGAGCAGCAACTTGCTTGCCGTTCTTTTGAAGTTCCCTTCTTCTTCCCTTTGCCCTTTTCTTGAAACTGGTGGTTTTGTTAACCATCAACACTTGATGCTCCTTCTTGATTTCTACCTCCGCAGCTTTCACCATTGCGAAGAGCTCGAATAGTCTTGTTCATCCTTTGCATATTATAGTTCATCACGAAGCTCTTGTAGCTTGGTGGCGATGATTGGAGAATTCATCAATGACACTATCATCGTGAAGATTAACTCCCAGTTGAATCAAGTGATTATTATACCCAGACATTTTGAGTATGTGTTCACCGATAGAACTATTCTCCTCCATCTTGCAGCTATAGAACTTATTGGAGACTTCATATCTCTCAATCCGGGCATTTTCTTGAAATATTAACTTCAACTCCTGGAACATCTCATATGCTCCATGACGTTCAAAATGTCGTTGAAGACCCGGTTCTAAGCCGTAAAGCATGGCACATCGAACTATCGAGTAGTCATCATCTTTGCTCGCCAGACGTTCTTAACGCCGTCGGTTACATCAAGAAGAGTTCGCACCCAGCGGTGCTTCCAGGCGTAACTTTTTGTGCAGCAATGAGGATAATCCTCAAATTACGGACCAAATCCGTGTAATTGCTACCATCATCTTTCAACTTTGCTTTCTCAAGGAACGCATTAAAATTCAACGGAACAACAACACGAGCCATCTATCTACAAACAAACATAGACAAGCAAAATACTATCAGTACTAATTTCATGATAAATTTAAGTTCAATTAATCATATTACTTAAGAACTCCCACTTAGGCAGACATCTCTCTAGTCATCTAAGTGATCACGTGATCCAAATCAACTAAACCATGTCCGATCATCACATGAGATGGAGTAGTTTCAATGGTGAACATCACTATGTTGATCATATCTACTATATGATTCACGCCGACCTTTCGGCCTCCGTGTTCCGAGGCCATATCTCAGATATGCTAGGCTCGTCAAGTATAACTTGAGTATTCGCGTGTGCAACTGTTTTGCACTCGTTGTATTTGAACGAGAGCCTATCACACCCGATCATCACGTGGTGTCTCAAAGACGAAGAACTTTTGCAACGGTGCATACTCGGGAGAACACTTCTTGATAATTAGTGAGAGATCATCTTAAAATGCTACCGTCAATCAAAGCAAGATAAGATGCATAAAGGATAAACATCACATGCAATCAATATAAGTGATATGATATGGCCATCATCATCTTGTGCTTGTGATCTCCATCTTCAAGCACCGCCATGATCACCATCGCCACCGCGCGACACCTTGATCTCCTTGTAGCATCGTTGTCGTTACGCCATCTATTGCTTCTACGACTATCGCTACCGCTTAGTGATAAAGTAAAGCAATTACAGGGCGTTTGCATTTCATACAATAAAGCGACAACCATATGGCTCCTGCTAGTTGCCGATAACTTCGGTTACAAAACATGATCATTTTATACAATAAAATATAGCATCACGTCTTGACCATATCACATCACAACATGCCCTGCAAAAACAAGTTAGACGTCCTCTACTTTGTTGTTGCAAATTTTACGTGGCTGCTACGGGCTTAGCAAGAACCGTTCTTACCTATGCATCAAAACCACAACGATAGTTTGTGAAGTTGGTGCTGTTTTAACCTTCGCAAGGGCCGGGCGTAGCCACACTTGATTCAGCTAAAGTGAGAGAGACAGACACCCGCCAGCCACCTTTAAGCACGAGTGCTCGTAACGGTCAAACCAGTCTCGCGTAAGCGTACGCGTAATGTCGGTCCGGGCCGCTTCATTTCACAGTACCGCCGAACCAAAGTATGACATGCTGGTAAGCAGTATGACTTGTATCGCCCACAACTCACTTGTTTTCTACTCGTGCATATAACATCAACGCATAAAACCTAGGCTCTGATACCACTGTTGGGAACGTAGTAATTTCAAAAAAAATTCCTACGCACACGCAAGATCATGGTGATGATATAGCAACGAGAGGGGAGAGTGTTCGTTCACGTACCCTTGTAGACCATAAGCGGAAGCGTTAGCACAACGTGGTTGATGTAGTCATACGTCTTCACAATTCGACCGATCCAAGCACCGAACATAAGGAGCCTCCGAGTTCAGCACACGTTCAGCTCAATGACGATCTCCGGCCTTCGATCCAGCAGAGCTCCAGAGATGAGTTCCGTCAGCACGACGGCGTGGTGACGATGATGATGTTCTACTGGCGCAGGGCTTCGCCTAAACTCCGCGACGATATGACCGAGGTGGAATATGGTGGAGGGGGGCACCGCACACGGCTAAGGAATGATCCGTAGATCAACTTGTGTCTATGGGGTGCCCCCCCCCGCCCCCATATATAAAGGAGCAAGGGGGGAGGCCGGCCGGCCCTTGGGGCGCGCCAAGGAGGGGGGGAGTCCTCCTCCTAGTGGGAGTAGGACTCCCCTTTCCTAGTCCAACTAGGAAGGAGGAAGGGGAAGGAAAGAGGGGAGAGGAGAGGGAAGAGGGGCGCGCCTCCCCTAGTCCAATTCGAACTCCCCTTGGGAGGGGGCGCGCCACCTCCTGGGCTGCTGCCCTCTCTCTCCCCTCAGGCCCACTAAGCCCAATACTTCCCGGGGTTCCGGTAACCCCTCGGCACTCGGTTTTCTTCAAATCACCGGAACACTTCCGGTGTCCGAATATAGTCGTCCAATATATCAATCTTTATGTCTCGACCATTTCGAGACTCCTCGCCCTATCCGTGATCACATCCGGACTCAACAAACTTCGTACATCAAAACTTATAAACTCATAATAAAACTGTCATCGAAACGTTAAGCGTGCGGACCCTACGGGTTCGAGAACTATGTAGACATGACCTAGAACTATTCTCGGTCAATAACCAATAGCGGGACCTGGATGCCCATATTGGTTCCTACATATTCTACGAAGATCTTTATCGGTCAAACCGCATAACAACATACGTTGTTCCCTTTGTCATCGGTATGTTACTTGCCCGAGATCTGATCGTCGGTATCCAATACCTAGTTCAATCCCGTTACCGGCAAGTCTCTTTACTCATTGCGTAATGCATCATCCTGTAACCAACTCATTGGTCACATTGCTTGCAAGGCTTATAATGATGTGCATTACCGAGAGGGCCTAGAGATACCTCTCCGACGATCGGAGTGACAAAACCTAATCTCGAAATACGCCAACTCAACATGTACCTTCGGAGACACCTGTAGTACTCCTTTATAATCACCCAGTTACGTTGTGACGTTTGGTAGTACCCAAAGTGTTCCTCTCGTAAACGGGAGTTGCATAATTCTCATAGTTACAGGAACATGTATAAGTCATGAAGAAAGCAATAGCAATATACTAAACGATCAAGTGCTAGGCTAACGGAATGGGTCATGTCAATCACATCATTCTTCTAATGATGTGATCCCACTAATCAAATGACAACACATGTCTATGGTTAGGAAACATAACCATCTTTGATTAATGAGCTAGTCAAGTAGAGGCATACTAGTGACTATAGTTTTGTCTATGTATTCACACAAGTATCATGTTTCCGGTTAATACAATTCTAGCATGAATAATAAACATTTATCATGATATGAGGAAATAAATAATAACTTTATGATTGCCTCTAGGGCATATTTCTGTCAGTAATCCTATTCTGGAAGTTATGTTACTAGACCATGATGAACCTACGAACTATGAGGAAGCGATGATGAGCCCAGATTCCGTGAAATGGCTTGAAGGCCATGGAATCTTAGATGGGATCCATGTATGAGAACAAAGTGTGGACTTTGATTGACTTGCCCGATGATCAGCAAGCCATAGAAAATAAATGGATCTTCAAGAGGAAGATGGACGTTGATAGTAGTGTTACTATCTACAAAGCTAGACTTGTCGAAAAAGGTTTTTGACAAAGTTCAAGATGTTGACTACGATGAGTTTTTTCTCACTCGTATCGATGCTTAAAGTCTGTCCGAATCATGTTAGCAATTGCCACATTTTATGAAATATGGCAAAAGGATGTCAAAACTGCAATTCTTAATGGATTTATTAAAGAAGAGTTGTATATGATGCAACCAGAAGGGTTTGTCAATCCTAAAGGTGCTAACAAATTGTGCAAGCTCCAGCGATCCATCTATGGACTGGTGCAAGCTTCTCGGAGTTGGAATATATGCTTTAATGTGTTGATCAAAGCATATGGTTTTATACAGACTTTTGGAGAAGCCTGTATTTACAAGAAAGTGGGTGGGAGCTCTGTAACATTTCTAAAACTATATGTAGATGACATATTGTTAACTGGAAATGATATAGAAATTCTGGATAGCATAAAAGGATACTTGAATAAGTTTTTCAAAGAAAGACCTCGGTGAAGCTGCTTACACATTAAGCATCAAGATCTATAGAGATAGATTAAGACGATTGATAAGATTTTTCAATGAGTACATACCTTGATAAGATTTTGAAGTAATTCAAAATGGAATAGTCAAAGAAGGAGTTCTTGCCTGTGTTGCAAGGTGTGAAGTTGAGTAAGACTCAAAAACCCGACCATGACAGAAAATAGAAAGAGAATGAAAAGTCATTCCCTATGCCTCAGTCATAGGTTCTGTAAAGTATGCTATGCTATGTACCAGACCTATTGTATACCTTGTTCTGAGTTTGGCAAGGTAGTACAATTTTAATCTAAGGGTAGATCACTGGACAACGGTCAAGAATATCCTTAGTGAGGACCAAGGAAATATTTCTCGATTATGGAGGTGATAAAAGAGCCCGTCGTAAAGAGTTACATCGGTGCAAGCTTTTACACCGACCCAGATGACTCTAAGTCTCAATCTGGATACATATTGAAAGTGGGAGCAATTAGCTAGAGTAGCTCCATGCAGAGCATTGTAGACATAGAATATTTGCAAAATACATACGGCTCTAAATGTGACAGACCCGTTGACTAAGCTTCTCTCACGAGCAAAACATGATCATACCTTAGTACTCTTTGGGTGTTAGCGATGTGAACTAGATTATTGACTCTAGTAAACCTTTTGGGTGTTGGTCACATGACGATGTGAACTATGGATGTTAATCACATACATATGTGAATATTGGTGTTAAATCACATGATGATGTGAACTACATTATTGACTCTAGTGCAAGTGGGAGACTGAAGGAAATATGCCCTAGAGGCAATAATAAAGTTATTATTTATTTCCTTATTTCATGATAAATGTTTATTATTCATGCTAGAATTGTATTAACTGGAAACTTGATACATGTGTGAATACATAGACAAACAAAGTGTCACTAGTATGCCTCTACTTGACTAGCTCGTTGAATCAAAGATGGTTAAGTTTCCTATCCATAGACATGAGTTGTCATTTTATTAACGGGATCACATCATTAGGAGAATGATGTTATTGACTTGACCCATTCCGTTAGCTTAGCACTTGATCGTTTAGTATGTTGCTATTGCTTTCTTCATGACTATACATGTTCCTATGACTATGAGATTATGCAACTCCCATTTACCAGAGGAACACTTTGTGTGCTACCAAACGTCACAACGTAACTGAGTGATTATAAAGGAGTTCTACATGTGTCTCCGAAGGTACATGTTGAGTTGGCGTATTTCGAGATTAGGATTTGTCACTCCGATTGTTGGAGAGGTATCTCTGGGCCCTCTCAGTAATGCACATCACTATAAGCCTTGCAAGCAATGTGACTAATGAGTTTGTTGTGGGATGATGCATTACATAACGAGTAAAGAGACTTGCCGATAACGAGATTGAACTAGGCATTGAGATACCGACGATCAAATCTCGGGCAAGTAACATACCAATGACAAAGGGAACGACGTATGTTGTTATGTGGTTTGACCGATAAAGATCTTCATAGAATATGTGGAAGCCAATATGAGCATCCAGGTTCCGCTATTGGTTATTGACCGGTGATGTGTCTCAGTCATGTCTACATAGTTCTCGAACCCGTAGGGTCCGCACGCTTAAACTTTGTTGACGATCGGTATTATGAGTTTATGTGATTTGATGTTCCAAAGGTAGTTCTGAGTCCCGGATGAGATCGGGGACATGACGAGGAGTCTCGAAATGGTCGAGACGTAAAGATTGATATATTGGACGACTATATTCGGACATCGGAAAGGTTTCGAGTGATTCGGGTGTTTTTCGGGGTACCGGGGAGTTACGGGAATACGAGGAAGAAGTAATGGGCCTCATGGGCCAAGTGGTGGAAGAGAGGAGGCAGGGCACGCGGCCCTCCTAGCCCGAACCGAATTGGACAAGGGGGCCGGCCCCCTTTCCTCCTTTTCCTCCCTCTCCTCCTTCCTTTCCTCCTCCTAATGGGAGTAGGAAAGGGGAGTCCTACTCCTACTAGGAGGAGGACTCCTCCTGGCGCGCCCTACAGGGGCCGGCCGGCCTCCCCTCTTGCTCCTTTATATACGGGGGCAGGGGGACACCTCTAGACACACAAGTTGATCAGTTGATCTCTCCCAGCTGTGTGCGATGCCACCCTCCACCATATTCCACCTCGGTAATATCGTAGCGGTGTTTAGGCGAAGCCCTGCGTCGGTAACATCATCAACACCGTCGTCATGCTGTCGTGCTGACGGAACTCTCCCGCAAAGCTCTGCTGGATCGGAGTTTGTGGGACGTCATCGAGCTGAACGTGTGCTGAACTCGGAGGTGCCGTACGTTCGGTACTTGGATCGGTCGGATCGTGAAGACGTATGACTACATTAACCACGTTGTGCTAACACTTTCGCTTTCGGTCTATGAGGGTACGTGGACAACACTCTTCCCTTTCGTTGCTATGCATCACAATGATCTTGCGTGTGTGTAGGAATTTTTTTGAAATTACCACGTTCCCCAACACATACAAGTGGGGAAAGAACCTCCCTTATAAGGAGGTCCAACTCCCACTAAACTAGCAGTGTGGGACTAAACTTTAGTAGTATCCCTTGACTTGCACAAATGGGCTAAGTGGGCCTCTAGGATTTATTTAGGAATTTCTGAAATAGTTATTGGGTTGGCCCATAAATAGATAAAATTCCAGCAATCCCCCACCAGATCCTAGAGGCACATAGAATTTGCCTTTAGTTCCAAAACACTGTTTTATATACCGGTACTGTAGTGGAGACTCTTAAGTTGAACTTCCACCTAGAACTCTATGATACACTAGTAAGCACCTTGAATAGTGGACTAGGCCTTGAACTGCAAGTTTTCTGCGAATCTAGGCTCATATAAAGCCTTGACCAATATGTGGCTACCGTGGGTCTTCCCCGCGGGTGCAGCTTATGCGTCATACTCCGAGACCTTTCATGATTTTACTAGAGAGAACCCTACTCTCATAGGTTGTGACGTTTGACAATCAGACTCATATAGGTGTGTTCTTCAAAAGATGTTCTGCTGGACAACATCTCTGCTTAAATGAGCCACTTAGAACACATTAAGATATACATCAACCTGCCATGTAGTTTTAGGAGAGTATGGCATCTTCATGGAGTGGTATTGTTAATAGTAAGGATACTCTCCTCTCAGTTGATCTCCGATTCACGGGATCTCCGATCACAAAGAATAGGTTACCACTGTGAACAACTCATATTGTGGGTCTCATACCCATCTCCCTCGATGCATTATCTATCACGTTACGTGATAGACCCTTAATAAAAGGATCTGCCAGATTTTTATACGTTTGGATATAATCCAATGCAATAACTCCGAAGTTTCTCATTTTCCTGATAGACTTTAACCTTCTCTAAACGTGGCTTGATGACTTCATGTTATCCTTTGAGCTGCTCACTTTTGTGATCATAGTTCGATTGTCGCAGTTCATAAGGATACCCGTTACAGGTTTCTCAACAACCGGCAAGTCACTAAAGAGCCGGCGAAGCCAATCTACTTTGACCGTAGCTGTATCTAGTGATGTGAGTTCTGCTTCCTTTGTTGACCTCGTTAAGATGGTCTGCTTGCAAGACTTCCAAGAAACAGTGCCACCTCCATGAGTGAATACATATCCGCTCGTGTCCTTTATCTTATCAGCATCTGAGATCCAGTTTGAGTCACTATACCCTTCAAGCACCTTTGGGTGCCCAGTGTAGTGAATTCCATAATTATGAAGGTTTTCAAATAACGCAAAACTCTCTCTAGAGCTTTCCAATGCACATCTCCTGGTTTTGAGACAAACCGACTCAGTTTGCTAACAACAAAAGAGATGTCAGGTCATGTAGCACTGGCTAAGAACATAAGCGAACCAATAATCTGAGAATACTTCAATTGATCTCTAGCAATTCTTCGATTCTTTCGGAGTAGCATGCTAGCATCATATGGTGTTGGAGAGGGCTTGCTGTCACTATAGCCAAAGCGACTCAAGATATTTTCCACATATTGAGATTGAAGCAATGTAATCCCACCATCATCGTCTCTCAACAACTTGATGTTCAGAATGACATCAGCCACTCCAAAATCCTTCATCTCAAAATAGCGAGATAGGAAATCCTTGACCTCCTTAATAACATTAAGATTTGTTCCAAAAATCTCCTTAATAACATTCAGATTTGTTCCAAAAATCAGAATGTCATCAACATACAAGCAAAGGATAACTCCCTCTCCCCCACCATGGCGATAGTACACACATTTGTCAACTTCGTTTACAACAAAGCCTGCAGCTGTTAAAGTTCTTTCAAACTTCCCATGCCACTGTTTGGTGCTTGCTTGAGTCTATACAAAGACTTTAGCAACTTGCACACTTTTCCTTCCTATCCATCTAGTACAAACCCATCTGGTTGTTCCATATAAATTTCCTCGTCCAACTCTCCATTTAGGAAAGCAGTCTTAACATCCATTTGATGAATGAGAACACCATGTGAGGCAGCTAGTGAAAGTAGAACTCTAATAGTGGTCAGTCGAGCCACAGGTGAGTAAGTATCAAAGAAGTCTTCACCTTCCTTTTGGGTATAACCCTTAGCCATGAGCCGAGCCTTGTACTTTTCAATAGTACCATCAGGCCTAAGCTTCTTCTTGAATACCCATTTGCATCCTATAGTTTCGCACCCATAAGGACGATCAGTTATCTCCCAAGCTTCATTCACCAAGATGGAATCCATCTCGCTACGAACTGCTTCCTTCCAGTAGTCAGCATCTTCATATGCATAGGCCTCTGAAATAGAACTTGGAGTATCATCTATGAGATACACAAGAAAATCATCACCAAAGGACTTTGCAGTCCTCTGTCTCTTGCTCCTAGTAGGAACTTTATTTTTCTCCTCCACAGGATTTTCAAAGTGTTCCATTGAAATGGCAGGTTCAATAATTGTAACTGGTTCCTGATTCGATTAACTAGGCATCTCCTGATTAGATGAGGTAGCCATATCCTTCACTGGAAAGATATATTCAAAGAAAGTCGCATCATTCGACTCCATGATAGTATCGACATGCATGTCAAGTACCTCAGATTTTACAACCAAGAACCTATAACCAATGCTATGAAAAGCATATCCCAGGAAAACACAATCCACGGTCTTTGGTCCAAGCTTGTGCTTCTTTGGAATTGGCACATGGACTTTCGCCAAACAACCCCATGTTCGTAGATAAGAGAGTTTTAATCTTTTCTTCTCCCATTCCTCGAATGGAGTTATGTCTTTATTCTTTGTGGGAACTTGGTTTAGGACATGACATGCAGTCAATATCGCCTCCCCCACCATGCCTTGGAGAGACCCGATGTGTCTAACATGGCGTTAACCAAATCTGTTCGAGTACGGTTCTTTCTTTAGGCCACCCCATTTGACTGAGGTGAATAGGGAGGCGTCCTCTCATGGATTATACCATGTTCTGCACAAAAAGCATCAAATTCATTGAAAAATACTCTCCACCACGGTCGGACCTAAGCCTCTTGATTTTCCGATCAAGTTGGTTTTCCACTTCAGCTTTATAGATCTTGAAAAAGTTCAAAGCTTCATCATTAGATTTCAGAAGATACACACGGCATTATCTAGTGGAGTCGTCAATTCATGTCATGAAATATTTCTTTCCACCTTTTGTCAAAACACCATTCATTTCACATAGATCTGAATGTATGAGTTCTAGTGGTGCAAGATTTCTCGTTTCGCAGTCACATGAGACTTACGAGGTTGCTTAGCTTGCACACACACTTGACACTTGGATCCCTTGGCAGTGGTGAAACTAGAGATTAAGTTCAACTTTGCTAGTCGCGACATCCAACTAAAGTTAACTTGACAAAGACGTGAATGACACACATTTGATTCACTATTGTTGCAAATATGATTAACAACTTTATTGCAAACTTCTGATAAGGATAAACGAAACAAGCCTCCTGACTCATAGCCTTTACCAACAACGTTTCCATACTTGGATATTACAAATTTATTCGACTCAAAGACAAGCTTGTAGGCATCTCTACACAGAAGAGATCCGCTAACAAGATTTTTATTGACGGAGGGGACATAATGCACGGTCTTCAACCACACAATCTTCCCCGAAGTAAACTTCAGATCGATTGTGCCAACACCACGAACAAAAGCACTTGAACCGTTGCCCATCTGCACGGTTGAAGTCCCTACGGTCTGATAAGATGAAAACATGGAAATATCACCGCATACATGCACATTAGCACCCGTGTCAATCAACCAATCAGGAGAATGACATACTGAAAGAATAGTGGGAAACATACCATACCCAGCATCCTTCATGTCAGTGTCTCCAATGACAACATTAGCAGTCTTGCCGCCTTTCCCAGGATGACGCTTGTCATAGCGATTAGGGCAACTAGGGGCCCAATGATCAGGATCCCCACACAC
This sequence comes from Aegilops speltoides, assembly GCA_021437245.1. Lineage (NCBI taxonomy): Eukaryota > Viridiplantae > Streptophyta > Magnoliopsida > Poales > Poaceae > Aegilops > Aegilops speltoides. The sequence goes on from CM038143.1 coordinate 64,022,414, forward strand.
ATGACAAACACCTTTCTTATTGTCATTCTTCTTCTTGAAGTTCATGTGTTGCACAGCCTTGTTCTTCCCATCAAACTTTGCTTTACCATCAAACTTGCCCTTGTTCTTGAACTTGTAGGGCTGGAAGTTCTTCTTCTATACCAGATTGGCACTAGATCCTCCCTCAATACCTCGAGCACGTGTGTCCTTTGCTCTCGCCTTTTCTTCCACATCAAGAGTGCCAATGAGATCCGGGACAGAAAACTCCTGTCTCTTATGCTTCAATAAGGTAGCAAAGTTCCTCCAGGAAGGAGGAAGCTTAGTGATGATACCTCCGGCAACAAACTTGTCCGGTAGCATACAACTGAAGTGCTCAAGTTCTCTAACAAATGACTGTATTTCATGAGCTTGTTCAACCACGGAGCGCTCTTCAGTCATCCTGTAATCATAGAATTGCTCCATGATGTACAGCTCAGTGCTAGCATCCCAGACCCAAACTTGGTCTCGAATGCATCCCACATATCTTTTCCATTATCAATTGACGCATAAGCATCAACTAAGTTCTCACCAAGAACACTCAAGAGAGCAGCCTTAAACAGAGTATCCATTTTCTGGAAAGCTTGTGCCTGTTGAGCATCAAGCTCTCCTTCATGTTTGCCAAGAGTGGCGTCATAGAAACTCATGGTTTGAAACCATAAGATTGCTCTCACACGCCACCTCTTATAGTGTATACCCTCAAACAAAGGAGGTTCCATGGAAGCAGCAAAACCACTCGGGGTAAATTGCCTATAATAAGGTTTTTGGATTGTTGGAAATATGAGCAATACCAAATGATTTTATTAATAGAAATATTAGATAGAGCATTTACTAATATAGCAGAGATAAAACAAGTCATGTTATTTGACAGAGAGAAGGTAAATAGCATCTGCATATATGAACTAGAACCGAACACATCAAGAACAGACATTAGAGCAAGAAGTTGTGACAGAACCTCTAATAGGAAGAGTATGAGAACGTACGAAACGGGAGCAGATGCACCGCTCTTGGGGTCGGTATCCTCCCCAGCCATGTCGTCGAGGAGGTTGTCGACGCCGGGGAAGAAGTCATCATCGGGGAAGTAGTCATTGTAGTCCGGGGCGTCCGTGACGAAGAAGTCAGTAGTCGCGCCGAGCGCTCCCCAAAAACCTAATCACCCTTATCCCGTACATGACTCAAAAGGTGCGGTTTTGGAGGCCTACTGTCCCGACCTGCGGTGCATGCCGCAAGTCGGGATGGTGAAGATCATAGCAGCAACACAGTGCTCAAGAACTTTTTGGTGAGAAGAAGAGGATCTTCTGGTGTGTCTCTCTGGAGAGGTGCGACCTCTCTTATATAGGCACAGGAGAAGGAGGCGAACAGGCTGCGACGGGAGGTGAAGCAACAGAGGGAGACGAAGCAAACAGACTTCACCCAAAGAGGCGAGCCCAGCTCCCATGTGACCTTTCGTATACCCGTCGTGCGTGGCAAAAATTTAGACATCGGCTCGGCTCATTCCCGCAACCCGCGGCGCCTCGTGACGAACCATGGCGCGGCGAGGCGGGCGGCGGAGGAGGAGCGCGCGTGGATGTCCCTCTTCTTCTCATGCTCATACAAGTGGGGAAAGAACCTCCCTTATAAGGAGGTCCAACTCCCACTAAACTAGCAGTGTGGGACTAAACTTTAGTAGTATCCCTTGCCTTGCACAAATGGGCTAAGTGGGCCTCTAGGATTTATTTAGGAATTTCTGAAATAGTTATTGGGTTGGCCCATAAATAGATAAAATTCTAGCAATCCCCCACCAGATCCTAGAGGCACATAGAATTTTCCTGTAGTTCCAAAACACTATTTTATATACCGGTACTATAGTGGAGACTGATAAGTTAAACTTCCACCTAGAACTCTATGCTACACTAGTAAGCAACTTGAACAGTGGACTAGGCCTTGAACTGTAAGTTTTTTGCGAATCTAGCTTCACATAAAGCCTTGAACGATACGTGGCTACCGTGGGTCTTCCCCGCAGGTGGAGCTTATGCGTCATACTCCGAGACCTTTCATGAGTTTACTAGAGAGAACCCTACTCTCATAGATTGCGATGTTTGTCAATCAGACTCATATAGGTGTGTTCATCATAAGATGTTCTGCAGGACAACATCTCTGCTTAAATGAGCCACTTAGAACACATTAAGATATACATCAACCTGCCATGCAATTTTAGGAGATTATGACATCTTCATGGAGTGATATTGTTAATAGTAAGGATACTCTCCTCTCAGTTGATCAACACCTTGTCTTCCACATCTAATTCACGGGGTCTCTGATCACAAAGAATAGGTTACCACTGTGAACAACACATATTGTGGGTCTCATACCCATCTCCCTCGATGCATTATCTATCATGTTACGTGATAGACCCTTAGTAAAAGGATCTGCCAGATTTTTAGACATTTGGATATAATCCAATGCAATAACTCCGGAGTTTCTCATTTTCCTGACAGACTTTAACCTTCTCTGAACGTAGCTTGATGACTTCATGTTGTCCTTTGAGCTGCTCACTTTCGTGATCACAGTTTGATTGTCACAGTTCATAAGGATACCTGGTACATGTTTCTCAATAACTGGCAAGTCATTCAAGAGCCGGCGAAGCCAATAAGCTTCGACTGTAGCTGTATCTAGTGCTGTGAGTTCTTCTTCCATTGTTGACCTCGTTAAGATGGTTGATGACCCACAAGTATAGGGGATCTATCGTAGTCCTTTTGATAAGTAAGAATGTCGAACCCAACGAGGAGCAGAAGGAAATGATAAGCGGTTTTCAGCAAGGTATTCTCTGCAAGTACTGAAACAAGTGGTAACAGATAGTTTTGTGATAAGATAAATTGTAACGAGCAACAAGTAAGAAAAGTAAATAAAGTGCAGCAAGGTGGCCCAATCCTTTTTGTAGCAAAGGACAAGCCTGGACAAACTCTTATAATAGAAAAAGCACTCCCGAGGACAAATGGGAATATCGTCAAGCTAGTTTTCATCACGCTCATATGATTCGCGTTCGGTACTTTGATAATTTGATATGTGGGTGGACCGGTGCTTGGGTACTGCCCTTACTTGGACAAGCATCCCACTTATGATTAACCTCTATTGCAAGCATCCGCAAATACAACAAAAGTATTAAGGTAAACCTAACCATAGCATGAAACATATGGATCCAAATCAGCCCCTTACGAAGCAATGCATAAACTAGGGTTTAAGCTTCTGTCACTCTAGCAACCCATCATCTACTTATTACTTCCCAATGCCTTCCTCTAGGCCCAAATAATGGTGAAGTGTTATGTAGTCGACGTTCACATAACACCACTAGAGGTTAGACAACATACATCTTATCAAAATATCGAATCGAATACCAAATTCACATGAGTACTAATAGCAAGACTTCTCCCTTGTCCTCGTGAACAAACGTAACTACTCACAAAGCATATTCATGTTCATAATCGAGGGGTAATAATGTGCATAAAGGATCTGAACATATGATCTTCCACCAAATAAACCAACTAGCATCAACTACAAGGAGTAATCAACACTACTAGCAACCTACTAGCACCAATCCCGGACTTGGAGACAAGAATTGGATACAAGAGATGAACTAGGGTTTGGAGATGAGATGGTGCTGGTGAAGATGTTGATGGAGATTGCCCTTTCCCGATGAGAGGAGCGTTGGTGATGACGATGGTGATGATTTCCCCCTCCCGGAGGGAAGTGTCCCCGGCAGAACAGCTTTGCCGGAGCCCTAGATTGGTTCCGCCAAGGTTACACCTCATGGCGGTGGAGTCTCGTCCCGAAAGGTTCTCCCTTATTTTTTTCTCATCGAAAGACTTCATATAGGAGAAGATGGACGTCGGAGAGCCACCAGGGGGCCCATGAGGTAGGAGGGCGCGCTCAGGGGGGCGCCCCTACCCTCGTGAGCAGGGTGTGGGCCCCCTGGCCTTCATCTTTGGCGACGATTTTTCTTTATTTATTTTAAGGTATTCTGTGGAGTTTCAGGACTTTTGGAGTTGCGCAGAATAGTCCTTCAATATTTGCTCCTTTTCTAGCCCAGAATTCCTGCTGCCGGCATTCTCCCTCTTCATGTAAACCTTGTAAAATAAGAGAGAATAGCCATAAGTATTGTGACATAACGTGAAATAACAGCCCATAATGCAATAAATATTGACATAAAAGCATGATGCAAAATGGACGATCAACTCCCCAAGCTTAGACCTCGCTTGTCCCAAGCTTAAAAGCCGATAACAATAAATATGTCCTCATGTTTAGAGGTAGAGGCGTCGATAAAAATAAAATACGGACATGAAGGCATCATGATTATTTCATAACAGCAACATATATAGATTTTGTCATATGATTACTCATATTCAAGTGATGATCTTCTCACAAAGCCAAAGTATGAATAAGAAACCTTATTGAGCACCAACAAATTATAATCTCAGTCATTGAAGCAATTGCAATTTATCATACATCGGAAAGAGTCTATGTCAGAGCTTAAAAGCAAGTCCACATACTCAACTATCACTCAGTCCTTCATAATTGCTAACACTCACGCAATACTTGTGGTTACGGAGTTTTAATCGGACACAGAGAAAGATAGGGGCTTATAGTTTTGCCCCACAACCTTTTACCTCAAGGGCAATGTCAACAATAATAATTCATGCTCCCCCACATCCAATTATATATATATATATATATATATATATATATCATGTTCTTTCCAACATGCTGAGCTTGACAAAGGATAAAATGAAAAAGGAAAGGTGAAGATCACCGTGACTCTTGCATAAGGTAGAGGATAATAATCAAAGATGGGCCATTTGCAGAGGGAAGCAGAGGTTGTCATGCGCGTTTAGGGTTGATGCACACAATCTTAATGCAAAAGGACGTCACTTTAAATTGCCCCTTGTATGTGAACCTTTATTATGCAGTCCGTCGCTTTTATTGCGTCCACAACAAGTTTGTACAAAGTTTATTTTCTCTGCACTAATAAGTCATGCATATTTAGAGAGCAATTTTTATTGCTTGCACCGATGACAACTTACTTGAAGGATCTTACTCAATCCATAGGTAGATATGGTGGACTCTCATGGCAAAACTGGTTTAAGGGTATTTGGAAGCACAAGTAGTATTTCTACTTAGTGCTGAGAATTTGGCTAGCATGAGGGGGAAAGGCAAGCTCAACACGGTAGAGGACCCATGACAACATACTTTATCTCAGATATAAGAAAACATAACTCATTATGTTGTCTTCCTTGTCCAACCTCAACTCTTTAGCATGTCATATTTTAATGAGTGCTCCGAATCATAAAAGATGTCAATGATAATATATCTATATGTGAAACCTCTCCTTCCTTATTACTTCCTATTAATTGCAACGATGACCAAAGCTATAATTGCCAACTCCCAACAACTTTAAATCATCATATTCTTTCTATGTGAAGTCATTACTTTCAATAAGATCAATATGAACTCTTTGATTCTTTTTTTTCTTTTTCTTCTAATCACCCAAGATCATGGCAAAATACTCATGCCCTTGACTCAACACTAATCTTTATTATATAGCTCACGGACTCGATTACAAATAAGGATCATAAAACAAAACTCAAAACTAGATCATGCCATGACTTTATTCTACTAAATCAAGATGCTACTAAATAGGATCGAACTAAGAAAAACGGTAAATATAGGAGTTGTGATGGTGATACAATACCAGGGCACCTCCCCCAAGCTTGGCAGTTGCCAAGGGGAGTGCCCATACCCATGTGATTATGTCCTCGGAGGTGATGGAGGTGGTGATGAAGACGGTGGATAATCGCACATTGAGCGTAAAAGCTCCTCCAATTTGCGGATAATGCCCTTGAGCCCAGCAATATGATCCTTCAGCAAAATATTCTCCTGTGTGAGATACTTGTTTTGTATGCGGGCTAACTCAATCATCTTGAAGGCTTCAAGCTCTGTTGGAACAAAAGGTTTGGTAAAGGTTGAGGGATGTCTTCTTCTTTCACCACCGGAGCTTGAACCTCCATGGCCTTCTTGATCCCTTCATCCTTGTTGATTTCTTCTCGTTCCTCTCTTTTCAACTCTATCTTCAATAGCCAAGCATCCTTGTCTTCGTTGTTGGAGGAGGGAGAAGTCATGGTGCTCTAGACCTGTCAGAAAAACAACTTGAAAAAAGAACAGGGGAGATTTGCGTGATACGAGAGTCAAAACCTTCGGGAGTAAATATAATGAATTTTTACCGACCAAAATATGTATCGTGCAAGGAAACAGAGTCCGGAGGGCAGACGAGGTGCTCACGAGATAGGGGGCGTGCCCTCCACCCTCGTGGAGGCCTCGTGTCCTCCCCGGACTGCTACTTATTTTTTTCTATTTTTCTAAATATTCCAAAACGGAAAAATATTGCCTTAAAATTGTTTTGGAGTCGGTTTACTTACCGTACCACATACCTATTCCTTTTCGGGGCCTGGAACGTTCTGGAAAGTGTCCCTTATGTACTCCTCTGGGGTTATGGTTTCAATAATATTAGTTTCAACATTGATAGGATTACCTGAGATATAGTGTTTGATCCTTTGATCGTTTACCACCTTCGGATTTGTGCCTGCGAAGTTGTTGATTTCTATGGCACCGGAACGATAGACCTCCTCGATAACGTAAGGACCTTCCCATTTGGAGAGAAGTTTTCCTGCAAAAAATCTTAAACGAGAGTTGTATAGCAATACATAATCTCCTACATTAAACTCACGCTTTTGTATCCTTTTGTCATGCCATCTTTTAACTTTTTCTTTAAACAACTTGGCATTTTCATAAGCTTGGGTTCTCCATTCATCAAGTGAGCTAATATCAAATAACCACTTCTCACCGGCAAGTTTGAAATCATAGTTGAGCTCTTTAATAGCCCAATATGCCTTATGTTCTAGTTCGAGAGGTAAATGACATGCTTTTCCATAAACCATTTTATACGGAGACATACCCATAGGATTTTTGTATGCAGTTCTATAGGCCCATAATGCATCATTCAGTTTCTTGGACCAATTCTTTCTAGACCTATTGACAGTCTTTTGCAAAATTAATTTGAGCTCTCTATTGCTCAATTCTACTTGACCACTAGACTGCGGGTGATAAGGAGATGCAATTCTATGATTAACGTCATATTTAGCAAGCATCTTACGGAAAGCACCATGAATAAAGTGTGAACCACCATCAGTCATTAAATATCTAGGGACTCCAAACCTTAGAAAAATAACTTCCTTAAGAATTTTAATAGAAGTGTTATGATCAGCACTACTAGTTGGAATAGCTTCTACCCACTTAGTAACGTAATCAACAGCAACTAAAATATGGGTGTATCCATTAGAAGCAGGAAAAGGTCCCATATAATCAAAGGCCCAAACATCAAATGGTTCAATAACAAGTGAATAATTCATAGGCATTTCTTGACGTCTACTAATATTACCAATTCTTTGACATTCGTCGCAAGACAAAACAAACTTACGGGCATCCTTGAAGAGAGTAGCCAATAAAAATTGGATTGCAATACCTTATGTGCAGTTCTATCTCCAGCGTGGTGTCCTCCATAAGCCTCGGAGTGACACTTGCGTAGGATCTGTTCCTGTTCATGCTCAGGTACACAACGTCTAATAACACCATCTACTCCTTCTTTATAAAGATGTGGGTCATCCCAAAAGTAATGTCACAAATCATAGACAAACTTTTTTTTTGTTGGTATGTGAAGCTAGGTGGTATAAATTTAGCAACAATATAATTAGCATAATCAGCATACCATGGAGTGCTACGAGAAGTGCTTATGACATTTAATTGTTCATCAGGAAAACTATCATCAATTGGTAGTGGGTCATCAAGAACATTCTCTAACCTGGATAAGTTGTCTGCAACGGGGTTCTCAGCTCCTTTTCTACCAACAATATGTAAATCAAATTCTTGAAGCAAGAGAACCCATCTGATGAGTCTAGGTTTTGCATCTTTCTTTTCCATCAGATATTTAATAGCAGCATGATCAGTGTGAATAGTTACTTTAGAATCAACAATATAGGATCTGAATTTATCACAAGCAAATACAACTGCTAAAAGTTCCTTTTCGGTAGTAGCATAATTTCTTTGAGCATTGTCTAGAGTCTTACTAGCATAATGGATAACATTCAATTTCTTATCAACTCTTTGCCCTAGAACAACACCTACAACATAATCACTAGCATCACACATAATTTCAAAGGGTAAATTCCAATTAGGTGGTTGAACAACAGGTGCATAGACTAATGCTTTCTTAAGTATTTCAAATGCTTCTACACAATCATCATCAAAGACAAATGGTACATCTTTTTGTAATAAATTAGTCAGAGGCCGAGAGATTTTTGAGAAGTCCTTAATGAACCTCCTATAAAATCTGGCGTGACCAAGGAAACTTCTTATACCTTTGATGTCCTTGGGACATGGCATATTTTCAATAGCATCAACCTTGGCTTTATCAACTTCAATACCTCTTTCAGAAACTTTGTGCCCCAAGACAATACCTTCATTAACCATAAAGTGGCATTTTTTCCAATTCAGGACAAGATTAGTTTCTTCGCATCTCTGCAAAACTCGAGCAAGATTGCTCAAGCAATCATCAAAAGAGGAACCATAGACGGAAAAGTCGTCCATGAAAACCTCACAAATTTTCTCGCAAAAGTCAGAGAATATAGCCATCATGCATCTTCGAAAGGTAGCAGGTGCATTACATAAACCGAAAGGCATACGTCTATAAGCAAAAGTACCAAAAGGGCATGTAAAAGTAGTCTTTGATTGATCTTTAGCCGACACAGGTATTTGAGAAAAACAGAATAACCATCTAGAAAGCAATAATGTGTATGTTTGCAGAGTCTTTCCAGCATTTGATCAATAAAAGGTAAGGGGTAATGATCTTTCTTAGTAGCCTTATTTAATTTGTGGAAATCAATTACCATCCTATAACCTCTGATAATTCTTTGAGGAATCAATTCATCTTTATCATTAGGGACAACAGTAATACCTCCCTTCTTAGGGACACAATGGACAGGACTTACCCATCGACTATCGTGAACGGATAAATTATACCGCCTCCGAAGCTTGAGTATTTCCTTTCTTACCACTTCTTTCATTTTAGGATTCAAACATCGTTGAGGATCACGAACTGGTTTGGCATCAGCTTCCAAATTTATTTTATGTTGACATAGAGTGGGACTGATGCCCTTAAGATCATCCAGAGTATATCCAATAGCAGACACGGCTTCTTCTTGAGTTTTCAATAATCTTTCTTCTTCATGCTCTGAAAGGTTAGCGCTAATAATAACATGATATATTTTCTTTTCATCAAGATAAGCATATTTAAGATTATCAGGCAACGGTTTAAGCTCAAACACGGATCACCCTTGGGTGGAGGAGGATCCCTAGGATTTCAACAGCACATTGTGTTGCGAATAGGTTCTGTTTAAAGAATACTTCATCTATTTCCCTTCTTTCATTCATGAACATATCATTTTCATGGTCTAGCAAATAGTGTTCTAAAGGATCACTAGGAGGTACAACAATAGAAGCAAGGCCAATAATTTCATCCTTACTAGGCAATTCTTCCTCACGATGTTGTTTACTAAATTTAGAGAAATTAAACTCATGAACCATATCATCCAAGCCAACAGTAACAACATTCTTTTTGCAATCTATCGTAGCATTAACAGTACTCAAGAAGGGTCTACCAAATAGAATGGGACAAAAGCTATCTTGTGGGGGAACCAAGGACAAGAAAATCAGCGGGATATTTGGTTTTCCCACACAAGACTTCAACATCTCTAACAATTCCCATAGGTGAAATAGTATCTCTATTGGCAAGTTTAATTGTGACATCAATTTCTTCTAACTCAGCCAGTGCAATATCATGCATAATTTCTTTGTGTAAGCCAATGGGTATAACACTAGCACTAGCACCCATATCACATAAGCCATGATAACAATGATCTCCTATTTTAACAGAAATAACGGGCACGCCTACCACAGGTCTATGTTTATCTCTATCACAGGGTTTAGCAATTCTAGCAGTTTCACCAGAGAATTGAATAACATGCCCATCAGTATTATCAGACAAGAGATCTTTAACAATAGCAATATTGGGTTCTACTTTGACTTGCTCAAGAGGTGTATAAGTCCTAGTATTGCTTTTGCGAACAACAGTTGAAGCTTTAGCATGATCCTTCATTCTAACAGGGAAAGGTGGTTTCTCAACATAAGAAGTAGGAACAATAGGATCATTATAAGTGACAATCTTTTCTTCAACTTTAATAGGTGCAGCTACTTTTACTTCTATGGGAGGATGATATTTAAACCACTTCTCCTTGGGGAGATCAACATAAGTAGCAAAATATTCACAAAAAGAAGCTACTATCTCAGAGTCAAGTCCATATTTAGTGCTAAACTTATGGAAAATATCGGTATCCATAAAAGATTTAACACAATCAAACTTAGGTGTCATACCTGACTCCTTACCTTCATCAAGGTCCCAATATTCAGAGTTGTGTTTAATTCTATCCAATAAATTCCATCTAAATTCAATAGGCTTCATCATAAAAGAGCCAGCACAAGAAGTATCGAGCATGGTGCGATTGTTATCAGAAAGCCGAGCATAAAAATTCTGGAGAATTGTCAATTTTGAGAGCTCATGATTGGGGCATGAATATAACATTGATTTAAGCCTCCCCCAAGCTTGAGCGATGCTTTCTCCTTCGCGAGGCCAAAAATTATATATATAATTGCGATCACGATGAACAAGATGCATAGAGTAATACTTTTGATGAAATTCCAATTCCAATCTTTTATAGTTCCATGATCTCGTATCATCACATAGCCTATACCATGTCAATGCGTCTCCCTCCAAAGATAAAGGGAAAGCCTTCCTCTTAACAACATCATCGGGTATACCAGTAAGCTTAAATAGTCCACAAATATCATCCACGTAGCGTAGATGTTTGTCAGGATGCTTTGTTCCATCTCCTGCAGAAGTGTTAGCTAGCAGTTTTTCCATCATACCCGAAGGAATCTAAAAAGAAGTTTCATTTTCAGTAGGTTCAATAGGTTCAGTAGGTTCAGTAGGTTGAGGAGCAAATATTGGCTCAACTGGACGGGGTGAATATACCCCGAACAAGCCCCTCAAACAATTACTTTCCATAGTAACAAGTGACAGAAAGTTTCAGCACACTAAATAAATTTTTTTCTTACCAAATTCCACCTACCAAAGGCGCTTCACTCCCCGGCAACGGCGGCAGAAAAGAGTCTTGATGACCCACAAGTATAGGGGATCTATCGTAGTCCTTTCGATAAGTAAGAGTGTCGAACCCAACGAGGAGCAGAAGGAAATGATAAGCGGTTTTCAGCAAGGTATTCTCTGCAAGTACTGAAACAAGTGGTAACAGATAGTTTTGTGATAAGATAAATTGTAACGAGCAACAAGTAACAAAAGTAAATAAAGTGCAGCAAGGTGGCCCAATCCTTTTTTGTATCAAAGGACAAGCCTGGACAAACTCTTATAATAGAAAAAGCGCTCCCGAGGACACATGGGAATATCGTCAAGCTAGTTTTGATCATGCTCATATGATTCGCGTTCGGTACTTTGATAATTTGATATGTGGGTGGACAGGTGCTTGGGTACTGCCCTTACTTGGACAAGCATCCCACTTATGATTAACCTCTATTGCAAGCATCCGCAACTACAACAAAAGTATTAAGGTAAACCTAACCATAGCATGAAACATATGGATCCAAATCAGCCCCTTACGAAGCAACACATAAACTAGGGGTTAAGCTTCTATCACTCTAGCAACCCATCATCTACTTATTACTTCCAAATGCCTTCCTCTAGGCCCAAATAATGGTGAAGTGTTATGTAGTCGACGTTCACATAACACCACTAGAGGTTAGATAACATACATCTTATCAAAATATCGAACGAATACCAAATTCACATGACTACTAATAGCAAGACTTCTCCCTTGTCCTCAGGAACAAACGTAACTACTCACAAAGCATATTCATGTTCATAATCAGAGGGGTAATAATGTGCATAAAGGATCTGAACATATGATCGTCCACCAAATAAACCAACTAGCATCAACTACAAGGAGTAATCAACACTACTAGCAACCTACTAGCACCAATCCCGGACTTGGAGACAAGAATTGGATACAAGAGATGAACTAGGGTTTGGAGATGAGATGGTGCTGGTGAAGATGTTGATGGAGATTGCCCTCTCCCGATGAGAGGAGCATTGGTGATGACGATGGTGATGATTTCCCCCTCCCGGAGGGAAGTGTCCCCGGCAGAACAGCTCTGCCGGAGCCCTAGATTGGTTCCGCCAAGGTTCCGCCTCGTGGCGGCGGAGTCTCGTCCCGAAAGGTTCTCCCTTATTTTTTCTCATCGAAAGACTTCATATAGGAGAAGATGGACGCTAGAGAGCCACCAGGGGGCCCACGAGGTAGGGGGGCGCGCTCGGGGGCACCCTCAAAGGTGGTGTGGGCCCCCTGGCCTTCATCTTTGGCGACGATTTTTCTTTATTTATTTTAAGGTATTCCGTGGAGTTTCAGGACTTTTGGAGTTGCGCAGAATAGTCCTTCAATATTTGCTCCTTTCCAGCCCAGAATTCCTACTGCCGGCATTCTCCCTCTTCATGTAAACCTTGTAAAATAAGAGAGAATAGCCATAAGTATTGTGACATTGCGTGAAATAACAGCCCATAATGCAATAAATATTGACATAAAAGCATGATGCAAAATGGACGTATCAATGGTCTGCTTGCAAGACTTCCAAGAAACAACGCCACCTCCATGAGTGAATACATATCCGCTCGTGGCCTTTATCTCATCAGCATCTGAGATCAGTTTGAGTCACTATACCCTTCAAGCACCTTTGGGTGCCTAATGTAGTGAATTCCATAGTTCGTAGTGCCTTTCAAGTAACGCAAAATTCTCTCTAGAGCTTTCCAACGCACATCTCCTGGTTTTGAGACAAACTGACTCAGTTTGCTAACAGCAAAAGAGATCTTAGGTCTTGTAGCACTGGCTAAGTACATAAGCGAGCCAATAATCTGAGAATACTTCAATTGATCTCTAGCAATTCTTCGATCCTTTCGAAGCAGCACGCCAGCATCATATGGTGTTGGAGAGGGCTTGATGTCACTATAGCCAAAGCGAATCAAGATCTTTTCCACATATTGAGATTGAAGCAATGTAATCCCACCATCATCGTCTCTCAACAACTTGATGTTCAGAATGACATCAGCCACTCCAAAATCCGTCATCTCAAAACAGCGAGATAGGAAATCCTTGACCTCCTTAATAACATTCAGATTTGTTCCGAAATCAATATGTCATCAACATACAAGCAAAGGATAACTCCCTCGCCCCCACCATGGCGATAGTACACACATTTATCACCTTTGTTTACAACAAAGCCTACATCTGTTAAAGTTCTTTCAAACTTCTCATGCCACTGTTTGGGTGCTTGCTTGAGTCCATACAAAGACTTCAGCAACTTGCACACTTTTCCTTCCTGACCATCTAGTACAAACCCATCTGGTTGTTCCATATAAATTTCCTCGTCCAACTCTCCATTTAGGAAAGCAGTCTTAACATCCATTTGATGAACGAGAACACCATGTGAGGCAACTAGTGAAAGTAGAACTCGAATAGTGGTCAGTCGAGCCACAGGTGAGTAAGTATCAAAGAAGTCTTCACTTTCCTTTTGGGTATAACCCTTAGCCACGAGTCGATCCTTGTACTTTTCAATAGTACCATCAGGCCTAAGCTTCTTCTTGAATACCCATTTGCATCCTATAGTTTTGCACCCATAAGGACGATTAGTTATCTCCCAAGCTTCATTCGCCAAGATGGAATCCATCTCGCTACGAACCACTTCCTTCCAGTAGTCAGCATCTTCATATGCATATGAAGGAAATATGCCCTAGAGGCAATAATAAAGTTATTATTTATTTCCTTATTTCATGATAAATGTTTATCATTCATGCTAGAATTGTATTAACCGGAAACATGATACATGTGTGAATGCATAGACAAAACAAGATGTCACTAGTATGCCTCTACTAGACTAGCTTGTTAATCAAAGATGGTTATGTTTCCCGATCATGAACAAAGAGTTGTTATTTGATTAACAAGGTCACATCATTAGTAGAATGATCGATTGACATGACCCATTCCATTAGCTTAGCACACGATCGTTTAGTATGTTGCTACTGCTTTTATCCATGACTTATACATGTTCCTGTAACTATGAGATTATGCAACTCCGTTTACGGAGGAACACTTTGGTGCTACCAAACGTCACAACGAATCGGGTGATTATAAAGGAGTACTACAGGTGTCTCCAAAGGCAGATGTTGGGTTGGCATATTTCGAGATTAGGTTTTGTCACTCCGATTGTCGGAGAGGTATCTCTGGGCCCTCTCGGTAATGCACATCACCGAAGCCTTGCAAGCACTACAACTAATGAGTTAGTTGTGAGATGATGTATTACGGAACGAGTAAAGAGACTTGCGGTAACGAGATTGAACTAGGTATTGGATACCGACGATCGAATCTCGGGCAAGTAACATACCGATGACAAAGGGAACAACGATGTTGTTATGCGGTCGACCGATAAAGATCTTCAGAGAATATGTAGGAACCAATATGGGCATCCAGGTCCCGCTGTTGGTTATTGACCGTGAATAGTTCTAGGTCATGTCTATATTGTTCTCGAACCGTAGGGTCCGCACGCTTAAGGTTTCGATGGATGTTATTATGAGTTTATGTATTTTGATGTACGAAGGAGTTCGAGTCCGGATGTGATCACGGACATGACGAGGAGTCTCGAAATGGTCGAGACATAAAGATTGATATATTGGAAGCCTATGTTTGGAGTTCGAATGGTTCGGGCGAAAACGGAATTTACCGAGTACCGGAGGTTACGGAACCCCGGGAGGTAAATGGGCCTCGATGGGCCTTAGTGGAAAGGAGAAGGGCAGCCCTAGAGGGCGCGCGCCTCCCCTTCCCTAGTCCTACTAGGACTAGGAGAAGGGCCGCCCCCTCTCTCTCTTCCCCTCCGGAATCCTAGTCCAACTAGGATTGGGGGAATCCTACTCCCAGAGGGAGTAGGACTCCTGGCGCACCTCCTCTTGGGCGGCCCCTCCCCCTGGCTCCTTTATATCTGGGGGGGGGGGCACCTTGAACACACAAGTTGATCTTTAGATCGTTCCTTAGCCGTGTCGCGGTGCCCCCTCCACCATATTCCACCTCGGTTATACCGTCATGAAGCTTAGGCGAAGCCCTCGCGCGGTGAAACATCAAGATCGTCACCACGCCGTCGGCCGACGGAACTCTCCCTCGACACTCGGCTGGATCGAGTACGAGGGACGCCATCGAGCTGTACGTGTGTCAAGAACTCGGGGCGTCGGAGTAACGGCGCCGGATCGGTCGGATCGCGAGGAGAATGTACGACTACTTCCTCTACGTTGTGATCGCTTCGCTTGGTCTACGAGGGTACGAGACAACACTCTCCCTCTCGTTGCTATACATCACCATGATCTTGCGTGTGCGTAGGAAATTTTTGAAATTACTACGTTCCCCAACAATGGCATCCGAGCCTAGGTTTTATGGTTTGATGTTTTGCACGAGTAGAACACAAGTGAGTTGTGGGCGATACAAGTCATACTACCTACCAGCATGTCATACTTTGGTTCAGCGGTATTGTGAGATGAAGCGGCCTGACCGACATTACGCCAGACGCTTACGCGAGACTGGTTTCACCGCCACGAGCACTCGTTGCTTAAAGGTGATTGGTGGGTGCTGTCTCTCTCACTTTAGTTGAACCGAGTGTGGCTACGCCGGTCCTTGAGAAGGTTAAACGGAGTCTATTTGACGAAGTATCGTTGTGGTTTTGATGCGAGGTGAGACTGGTTCTTGCTTAAGCCCGTAGCAGCCACGTAAAATTTGCAACAACAAAGTAGAGGACGTCTAACTTGTTTTTGCAGGGCATGTTGTGATGTGATATGGTCAAGACGTGATGCTATATTTTATTGTATGAGATGATCATGTTTTGTAACCGGTTATCGGCAATCGGCAGGAGCCATATGGTTGTCGCTTTATTGTATGCAATGCAATCGCATTCGTAATGCTTTACTTTATCACTAAGCGGTAGAGATAGTCGAGAAGCATAAGATTGGCGAGACGACAACGATGCTACGATGAAGATCAAGGTGTCGCGCCGGTGGCGATGGTGATCATGGTGGTGCTGCAGAGATGGAGATCACGAAGCACAAGATGATGATGACCATATCATATCACTTATATTGATTTGCATGTGATGTTTATCTTTTATGCATCTTATCTTGCTTTGATTGACGGTAGCATTATAAGATGATCTCTCACTAAATTATCAAGAAGTGTTCTCCCTGAGTATGCACCGTTGCCAAAGTTCGTCGTGCCCAGACACCACGTGATGATCGGGTGTGATAAGCTCTACGTCCATCTACAACGGGTGCAAGCCAGTTTTGCACACGCGAATACTCAGTTATACTTGACGAGCCTAGCATATGCAGATATGGCCTCGGAACACGGAGACCGAAAGGTCGGCGTGAATCATATAGTAGATATGATCAACATAAGATGTTCACCATTGAAAACTACTCCATCTCACGTGATGATCGGTTATGGTTTAGTTGATTTGGGTCACGTGATCACTTAGATGACTAGAGAGATGTCTATCTAAGTGGGAGTTCTTAAGTAATATGATTAATCGAACTTAAATTTATCATGAACTTAGTCCTGGTAGTATTTTGCAAATTATGTTGTAAGATCAATAGCTTGCGTTGTTGCTTTCATATGTTTATTTTGATATGTTCCTAGAGAAAATTGTGTTGAAAAATGTTAGTAGCAATGATGCGGATTTGATCCGTGATCTGAGGTTTATCCTCATTGCTGCACAGAAGAATTATGTCCTTAATGCACCGCTAGGTGACAGACCTATTGCAGGAGCAGATGCAGACGTTATGAACGTTTGGCTAGCTCAGTATGATGACTACTTGATAGTTTTGTGCACCATGCTTTACGGCTTAGAACCGGGACTTCAACGACGTTTTGAACGTCATGGAGCATATGAGATGTTCCAGGAGTTGAAGTTAATATTCCAACAGAATGCCCGGATTGAGAGATATGAAGTCTCCAATAAGTTCTATAGCTGCAAGATGGAGGAGAATAGTTACATTAGTGAGCATATACTCGTAATGTCCGGGTACTACAATCACTTGACACAATTGGGAGTTAATCTTCCGGATGATTGTGTCATTGATGTAATTCTTCAATCACGCCACCAAGCTACAAAGGCTTCGTGATGAACTATAATATGCAAGGGTTAGTAAAGACTATACCGAGCTCTTCGCAATGCTAAAGGCTGCGGAGGTAGAAATCAAGAAGGAGCATCAAGTGTTGATGGTCAATAAGACCACTAGTTTCAAGAAGAAAGGCAAAGGAAGAAGAAGGGAACTTCAAGAAGAACAGCAAGCAAGTTCTGCTCAGAGAAGAAACCCAAGTCTGGCCCTAAACCTGAAAGCGAGTGCTTCTACCGCAAGCGGATCGGTCACCGAAGCGGAACTGCCCCAAGTATTTGGCGGATAAGAAGGATGGCAAGGTGAACAAAGGTATATGTGATATACATGTTATTGATGTGTACCTTACTAGAGCTCGTAGTAGCACTGGTATTTGATCTGGTTCATTGCTAATATTTGCAACTCAAACAGGACTACGGATTGCTTAACTCGCAAAGGACGAGGTGACGATGCGCGTGGGAAATGGTTCCAAAGTCGATGTGATCGCGGTCGCACGCTACCTCTACATCTACCTTCGGGATTAGTTTTAGACCTAAATAATTGTTATTTGGTGCTGCGTTGAGCATGAACATTATATCTGGATCTTGTTTGATGCGAGACGGTTATTCATTTAAATCAGAGAATAATGGTTGTTCTATTTATATGAGTAATATCTTTTATGGTCATGCACCCTTGAGGAATGGTCTATTTTGATGAATCTCGATAGTAGTGATACACATATTCATAATGTTGAAACCAAAAGATGCAGAGTTGATAATGAAAGTGCAGCTTATTTGTGGCATCGCCGTTTAGGTCATATCGGTGTAAAGCGCATGAAGAAACTCCATCTTGATAGACTTTTGGAGTCACTTGATTATGAATCACTTGGCACTTATGAACCGTGCCTCATGGGCAAGATGACTAGAACACCGTTCTCCGGTACTATGGAGAGAGCAACGGATTTGTTGGAAATCATACATACAGATGTATGTGGTCCGATGAATGTTGAGGCTCGTGGCGGATATCGTTATTTTCTCACCTTCACAGATGACTTAAGCAGATATGGGTATATCTACTTAATGAAACATAAGTCTGAAACGTTTGAAAAGTTCAAAGAATTTCAGAGTGAAGTTGAAAATCATCGTAACAAGAAAATCAAGTTTCTACGATCTGATCGTGGAGGTGAATATTTGAGTTACGAGTTTGGTCTACATTTGAAACAATGCGGAATAGTTTCGGCAACTCACGCCACCCGAACACCACAACGTAATGGTGTGTCCGAACGTCGTAATCGTACTTTACTAGATATGGTGCGATCTATGATGTCTCTTACAGATTTACCGCTATCGTTTTGGGGTTATGCTCTAGAGACGGCCGCATTCACATTGAATAGAACACCGTCGAAATCCGTTGAGACGACACCTTATGAACTGTGGTTTAGCAAGAAACCAAAGTTGTCGTTTCTTAAAGTTTGGGGATGCGATGCTTATGTGAAAAAGCTTCAACCTGATAAGCTCGAACCCAAATCGGAGAAATGTGTCTTCATAGGATACCCAAAGGAGACAGTTGGGTACACCTTCTATCACAGATCCGAAGGCAAGACATTTGTTGCTAAGAATGGATCCTTTCTAGAGAAGGAGTTTCTCTCGAAAGAAGTGAGTGGGAGGAAAGTGGAACTTGATGAGGTAATAGTACCTTCTCCCTTACTTGAAAGTAGTTAAATCGCGAAACCAGTTTCGAGACACCTACACCAAGTAGTGAGGAAGTTGATGATGTTGATCATGAAACTTCAGATCAAGTTACTACAGAACCACGTAGATCAACCAGAGTAAGATCCGCACCAGAGTGGTACGGTAATCCTATTCTGGAAATCATGCTACTAGACCATGATGAACCTACGAACTATGAGGAAGCGATGATGAGCCCAGATTCCGCGAAATGGCTTGAGGCCATGAAATCTGAGATGAGATCCATGTATGAGAACAAAGTGTGGACTTTGGTGGCGTTGCCCGATGATCGGCAAGCCATAGAAAATAAATGGATCTTCAAGAGGAAGACGACGACGATAGTAGTGTTACTATCTACAAAGCTCGACTTGTCGCGAAAAGGTTTTGACAAGTTCAAGGTGTTGACTACAATGAGATTTTCTCAACTATAGCGATGCTTAAGTCTGTCCGAATCATGTTAGCAATTGCCACAATTTATGAAATTTGCAAATGGATGTAAAACTGCATTCTGAATGGGTTTTAGGAGGAAGAGTTGTATATGATGCAACGAGAAGGTTTTATCGATCCAAAGGAGCTAACAAAGTGTGCAAGCTCCAAACAATCCATCTATGGACTGGTGCAAGCATCTCGGAGTTGGAATATACGCTTTGATGAGTTGATCAAAGCATATAGTTTTATCTGAGACTTACGGTGAAGCCTGTATTTACTAAAAAGTGAGTGGGAGCACTACAACATTTCTGATAAGTATATGTGAATGACATATTGTAGATCGGAAATAATGTAGAATTATTCTGCAAAGCATAAAAGAAGTGTTTGAAAGGAGTTTTTCAAAGAAAGACCTCGGTAAAGCTACTTACATATTGAGCATCAAGATCTATAGAGATAGATCAAGATGCTTGATAAGTTTTTTCAATGAGTACATACCTTGACAAGATTTTGAAGTAGTTCAAAATGAAACAGTCAAAGAAAGAGTTCTTGCCTGTGTTACAAGGTGTGAAATTGAGTAAGACTCAAAACCCGACCACAGCAGAAGATAGAAAGAGAATGAAAGTCATTCACTATGCCTTGGCCATAGTTTCTATAAAGTATGCCATGCTATGTACCAGATCTATTGTATACCCTGCACTGAGTTTAGCAAGGGAGTACAATAGTGATCTAGGAGTAGATCACTGGACAGCGGTCAAAATTATCCTTAGTGGAATAAGGATATGTTTCTCGATTATGGAAGTGACAAAAGGTTCGTCGTAAAGGGTTACGCCGATGCAAGTTTTGACACCGATCCGATGACTCTAAGTCTCGATCTAGATACATATTGAAAGTGGGAGCAATTAGCTAGAGTAGCTTCGTGCAGAGCATTGTAGACATAGAAAAATTGCAAAGTACATAATGGATCTGAATATGAAAGACCCGTTGACTAAGATTCTCTCACAAGCAAAACATGATCACACCTTAGTACTCATTGGGTGTTAATCACATAGAGATGTGAACTAGATTACTGAATCTAGTAAACCCTTTGGGTGTTGGTCACATGGCGATGTGAACTATGGGTGTTAATCACATGATGATGTGAACTATCGATGTTAATCACATGGTGATGTGATCTAGATTATTGACTCTAGTGCAAGTGGGAGACTGAAGGAAATATGCCCTAGAGGCAATAATAAAGTTATTATTTATTTCCTTATTTCATGATAAATGTTTATCATTCATGCTAGAATTGTATTAACCGGAAACATGATACATGTGTGAATGCATAGACAAAACAAGATGTCACTAGTATGCCTCTACTAGACTAGCTTGTTAATCAAAGATGGTTATGTTTCCGATCATGAACAAAGAGTTGTTATTTGATTAACAAGGTCACATCATTAGTAGAATGATCTGATTGACATGACCCATTCCATTAGCTTAGCACACGATCGCTTAGTATGTTGCTACTTGCTTTTATCCATGACTTATACATGTTCTCGTAACTATGAGATTATGCAACTCCGTTTACGGAGGAACACTTTGGTGCTACCAAACGTCACAACGTAATCGGGTGATTATAAAGGAGTACTACAGGTGTCTCCAAAGGCGATGTTGGGTTGGCATATTTCGAGATTAGGTTTTGTCACTCCGATTGTCGGAGAGGTATCTCTGGGCCCTCTCGGTAATGCACATCATCAAGCCTTGCAAGCACTACAACTAATGAGTTAGTTGTGAGATGATGTATTATGGAACGAGTAAAGAGACTTGCCGTAACGAGATTGAACTAGGTATTGGATACCGACGATCGAATCTCGGGCAAGTAACATACCGATGACAAAGGAACAACGTATGTTGTTATGCGGTCCGACCGATAAAGATCTTCGAGAATATGTAGGAACCAATATGGGCATCCAGGTCCGCTGTTGGTTATTGACCGTGAATAGTTCTAGGTCATGTCTACATTGTTCTCGAACCGTAGGGTCCGCACGCTTAAGGTTTCGATGATGGTTATTATGAGTTTATGTATTTTGATGTACGAAGGAGTTTGAGTCCGGATGTGATCACGGACATGACGAGGAGTCTCGAAATGGTCGAGACATAAAGATTGATATATTGAAGCCTATGTTTGGAGTTCGAATGGTTCCGCTAAAACGGAATTTACCGAGTACCGGAGGTTACGGAACCCCGGGAGGTAAATGGGCCTCGATGGGCCTTAGTGGAAAGGAGAAGGGCAGCCCTAGGGGCGCGCCCCCCTTCCCTAGTCCTACTAGGACTAGGAGAAGGGCCGCCCCCTCTCTCTCTTTCCTCAGGAATCCTAGTCCAACTAGGATTGGGGGAATCCTACTCCCTGAGGAGTAGGACTCCTGGCGCACCTCCTCTTGGCCGCCCCCTCCCCCTGTCTCCTTTATATCAGGGGCAGGGGGCACCTTGAACACACAAGTTGATCTTTAGATCGTTCCTTAGCCGTGCGGTGCCCCCTCCACCATATTCCACCTCGGTTATACCGTCATGAAGCTTAGGCGAAGCCCGCGCGGTGAAACATCAAGATCGCCACCACGCCGTCGTCGTGGAACTCTCCTCGACACTCGGCTGGATCGAGTACGAGGGACGCCATCGAGCTGTACGTGTGTCAAGAACTCGGGCGTCGAGTAACGGCGCCGGATCGGTCGGATCGCGAGGAGAACGTATGACTACTTCCTCTACGTTGTGATCGCTTCCGCTTCGGGTCTACGAGGGTACGTAGACAACACTCTCCCCTCTCGTTGCTATACATCACCATGATCTTGCGTGTGCGTAGGAAATTTTTGAAATTACTACGTTCCCCAACAGCATAGTCCTCTGAAATAGAACTAGGAGTATGATCTATGAGATACACGAGAAAATCATCACCAAAGGACTTTACAGTCGTCTGTCTCTTGCTCCTAGTAGGAACTTTATTGTTCTCCTCCACAGGATTTTCAAAGAGTTCCATCGAAATGGCAGGTTCGGTAATTGTAACTGGTACCTGATTCGATGAACTAGGCATCTCCTGATTAGATGAGGTAGCCATATCCTTCATTGGAAAGATATCTTCAAAGAAAGTCGCATCATTCGACTCCATGATCATACCGACATGCATGTCAGGTACCTAAGATTTTACAACCAAGAATCTATAACCAATGCTATGAAAATCATATCCCAGGAAAACACAATCCACGGTCTTTGGTCCAAGCTTGCGCTTCTTTGGAATTGGCACATTGACTTTCGCCAAACAACCCCAGGTTCATAGATAAGAGAGTTTTAATCTTTTCTTCTCCCATTCCTCGAATAGAGTTATCTCTTTATTCTTTGTGGGAACTCGATTTAGGACATGACATGCAGTTAATATCGCCTCCCCCACCATGCCTTGGAGAGACTCGATGTGTCTAACATGGCGTTAACCAAATCTGTTAGAGTACGGTTCTTTCTTTCGGCCACCCCATTTGACGGAGGTGAATAGGGAGGCGTCCTCTCATGGATTATACCATGTTCTGCACAAAAAGCATCAAATTCATTGGAAAAATACTCTCCACCACGGTTGGACCTAAGCCTCTTGATTTTCCGATCAAGTTGGTTTTCCACTTCAGCTTTATTGATCTTGAAAAAGTTCAAAGCCTCATCCTTAGATTTCAGAAGATACACATGGCGGTATCTAGTGGAGTCGTCAATTAACATCATGAAATATTTCTTTCCTCCTTTTGTCAAAACACCATTCATTTCACATAGATCTGAATGTATGAGTTCTAGTGGTCCAAGATTTCTCGTTTCCGCAGTCACCACTACAAAAAAATACACTTCTGTGATGATACGTGTTTGTCACAGTAGGTCGCGTTTTTTGTCATGCATGTACATCCATGACGATTTTATGACGTAATCAAGATAGTCATACCGTGTTGTCAGAGAAGTGTTCCATGACATTACCAAAATTATCATCACGAAGTGTCCACTCGTGACGATAAAAATCGCGTCCGTAATTGCTTTCGTCAAGGGTGACCGACACGTGGCATCCACCGTAATGGAACGTCGTTAAGCTATCGGGTCGAGTTTTGGATCCGATAACCCGTTAACAGCCCCGACCAATGGGGATTTTCCACGTGTAAAATCATCATTGGCTGGAGGAAACACGTGTTGACTCATCGTTGGGACAGATGTCATCCACTCATTGGACGGAAGGCGCCTATGATACGTCGACATGTGGCACGGCAAAACAGAGGCCCATTCCTGTGAAAAGGCCGGCCCATTTGACTTGGTCAAAAGGTGGTGGGCCAGCCCATGGAAAGCCTGTTAACAGCCTGTTCGCATATAGCCCATTTACAGCCCGCTAACCCAAGGCCCGTTACGCCCTATCCGAATTAGGCCAAGTAGCGTCATTTGGGCTATCCAATATGATTCCAGCCCGTTTTCACTTCTGGCGCATGTATGGCCCATCATGTCTTTCGGCCCATATGAGGCCCTATGTAACTCTTGGCCTATTAACGGCCCGTGGTGAAACTGGCCCGTAATGAACAGTGTATCACTTTACACCCATTAACGACCCATGGTGAAACTGGCCCATAATGAACAGTTTATCACTTTATACCCATTAACGGCCTGTTATTCCGTTGGGCCGTTTCCAGCCCATGTTATCTTTCGGCCTTCTCAGAGCCCATTTATTCTTGGGCTCATTTCCAGCATTCGTTTACTTACGGTCCGTTACTGTCATTTTCTGCTTGTGGGCCAAATTCAGCCCATAGTTACAGTCGGCCCGTTTGTGGTCCGTTAATACGTTGGGCCGTTTTCATAGCGTCATCAAATACGGCCTATTAACGATGGCCCGTTATGGTCGGCCCATGAACGGACGCTTCCAACTCTAGCCCGTTTACGGCCATAATGCGGTCTATTTGGCCCATGTTTGGCCAATCGATCATACGACCCGTATAAGGCCCATTGATGATACGGCCCACAGAGGGCCATTGTTTCTACGGCCCGTAGGAGGCCCATTGTTTCTACGGCCCGTAGAGGGCCCACTGTTTCTACGGCCAAGATGAGGCCCAAAGGTCAATCAAATAAATATTAGCCCATGGTTATTGTGGCCTAGTTTTAAAAAATAGGTTATTGCAGCCACTAGCAAACTGCGGAAAAAGAACTGCAATGACTACAAGCAAACAAATAAACAAGACAACAAGGAAATAAATAAGCAAGCAACTAACGCTAGTGTCGTGGAATTGTCACATCAGATGTCCTCGTGAAAGGACTTAGTTGTGGAGCCATCGCAACTAGGAAGCTTGAAGGGGTTAATCGGGACAAAGAACACGAGAGGTTTATACTGGTTCGGCCCCTTACGGTGAAGGTAAGGCCTACGTCTAGTTGGGTTGGTATTGATGTTTCGATGACCGGGGAGCAAGATACGCTATGCCCGGCTCTCGATGAGTTGTTTCTTGCCCTAAGCCGCCAGCAGGTTGTCCCCTTATATACACGGGTTGACCCCCTGTGGCCTACAAAGTCCCGGCCGGCTTATAAATAGTGTCCGGCTTGGTGACTAGTTAAATCTACCTTATGATACAAGTCAAGCCATTATGGCGGTTTAGTACAACGGGCCTTAAGTCGCCTGTGGGCTTAAGCCCTTTATTGAACCGTCATCTTCATGCTTGGTCTTGGGCTTCTTTCTGGTGAGTCTCTTTGCGTAACCCGGCCCCTCCCGGGCGGCTTACACAAATAGTTATATCCCCGACATTAGGCTCCAGATTGATTTGAACCTGTTCATGTCAATCTTAAAATACCTTAAGGAATAAATCTTCAGTCTTCTAACCGTGCAAAAGGTTTTCTTTAACCCGCCATGACATCATCTTTTGGATCCGTGTTAAACCGCCGTGACGTCATCCTTTCTTAAATTCTTTTTTTTATTCCACCGTATCCTCCAATGGATCTCTGCCTTTATTGACTGTTCCGAAAACCGAGGCGTCGGGGCCGCTAGATAATAACTCTTATCTCCTCGATTCTCGCACCATCTTAGTTATCCTTTCCTTATAAATAGGCGCGACCTAGGTCTTCCCATTCTCCTCCTTCCAGTCGTCTTCTTCCTCTCGCTGCTTCTCTGTCGCTCGAGCTCTGCCGCCGTCGCCATCGCAGATCTCGTCTTCACCAACTCTGGCCGCTGCATTAACCTAGTTTGACCAGAGAAACGCGACGACCCTCTGCTGCAACCCTGCATCCGTAAGTCTCCTCTTCCTGCTTCTTAGATCCACTTTAGGACCTTCGAGTTCTTCGCGTTCTTCGCTGTTTAGCAGTTCCCTTTCATAGATTCCATCACCCCCGCTTTTCTTGATCTTGGAGATGGTAAAAACCGATGCGGTTGATTTTCCGCACCTACTTTGGACGCAGATAGATCCCTTTCTGTTACACAGAGGCCCCATTCGAGCTCTTGAGCTTCATTTGCGTCAATCTTAGGTCTAGATAAATTTCTTGTCATAACAACTTTTTGATCTCAAATAACAGTAACAGATTATGAAACCTGTTTATATCTCCCGGAAAACTACTTCTATCAAATACCCTTAAAACACAACTGTCCATGTAGCCGGCTTAAATAAATGATATTGAACTGTGAACCTTCCTTGCTTCTCATGACCTTAAGAAATTTGAACTGCTTTTGATACTTGTGGCGGCCTAAACACTGTTGTATAGTTATCCTTATTTCATTAGGCCCCTTCTTAAGCCGCCACCTTGAATAATTAAGATATTTCTCCCGGGTTTAAAATTGAACCGGAACTTCTTATTTTGTCGTAGGCCAACTGTTGTCATGGCACTTAAGGCAACCAAGGCCCCTGTGACCTGCAATTGGGTCCCATCCATAGTCACTAAGAGTAAACTGTCTGAATTTGTGAAGTCTGGCCATCTGCCAAAAAAGGAGGTTATGTCTTATCGTGCCCCTGACCCGTCTGAAGAGAGGCCTCAACCCAAAGAAGGGGAGGTGATAATTTTTACAGATCACATGAACCAGGGATTTGCCCCTCCCGGCTCAAAATTCTTCAGGGAAGTTTTGAATTTCTTTGATCTTAGACCTCAAGACATTGGACCCAATTCCGTGTCAAATATTTGCAATTTCCAAGTCTTCTGCGAGGTGTACCTGGGAGAGGAGCCAAGTCTGCTTTTGTTCAGAGAACTTTTCTACTTGAACCGGCAGAATGAACGTGCCAACGGGCCTAGTCTTGAGCTTGGGGGCATCTCAATTCAACGGTGGAGGGATTGCCTTTTTCCTTATGCTGAATTGCCGAGTCATCCAAAAGATTGGAATCAGACTTGGTTCTATTGTCAGGACACTTTACCGGCTAATGAGAGCCATCTGCTCGCCTGCGCCTGCGCCCGAGTCCAACCATCCATTTGGCGGATAAATTGACTATTTGTCGAGCGCCCCGCCTCTCAATCCCACCATCAAGAAGATCAAAGCTCTTTTAGGAAACGGTTTAAACGGCATCGATCTGGTTCGAGTCTGGGTCACCTGGCGAGTACTTCCATTGCCGCCGTTTAATGTGTACTTACACGGGCGAGAAGGATGATCCACTGCGTCATAGTCCTGACGACTTACCAGATGATGTGGTAGATGCTACAACCCAGTCACTGCTGAAGGAGGGCACTCTAACTAGTAATGCCTTCGGCTTACTTCCCTTCTGCAAGAAGAACCCGGCCCCTGCAGTGAGTTATCAATCTTAATAAATATTCTTTATCATGTTATACCTTATTTGTACTCATAATTCCTTATCTTTTTCCACGGGCCGATGATAACTTCTGGAAGGTCAAGTATGACCATGAGGCTACCAAACAAGCCAGGACAGCCAAAAAGACTGAAAGGTAAGCCGCCAAGACTGGAACCTCAAAGAAGAAGAAACCCAGTGCCTCCGACTTATTCAAATTGGATGATACTTCTTCGGATGATGAAGAGGTAATCCTTTAACTTTCTTAACTCCCTTGTCGTTATTTTACTGACATTCTGTCCTTTCAGGAGGATACAGGGAACAGTCAAGCAGTTGACGAAGAGGTAACTATAATCTCCTCCGACTTAGAGCCTTTGCCAAAGCAAAAAAATCCGAAGGGTGACCCGGAAAGTAAGATTTTCTCATCCTCTAGCTTATCAAGATCCTCAATTTCTTTTGAAGCAACAACAGCTTGAAAACCGGAGGCAGACTCGGGCCAATCAAGAGGCAGAACTCTCCTCCGGCTTACCCGATGTAACTAGGATGCGTTGGACCGGGGTTATCTCCGATTTACATTCTGTTTTACCTTTGGCGGGTTTGATTCGCCAACCTCTCAATTCATCTGACTCCAATTATCAGGATACCTCTCCTTCCTCCGACGAATCTATGCAATCAAACATGCCGGCTTTCAAAACGGCTCCCAGGTAATGTAACCTTATTTACTTTAGGCTTTACCTTACTTATGCATTAGTATCCATTCTTCTACCTTTGTTGACAGCATGCAAGTGAAGCCCAGCAAGAGGGCAAGAAAGAATAAGCCGTCCCAAGACCCGGTTGTCACTGAACCGGTGCTTGACATGTCCGCTCCTGACAGCTCCACCCATCAGCCGCCGCCTGAAACGGCTTCTGATATTCCGGTGCCAATCTCTGACCCGCCTGCCGAAGATTCTATCCACAACTCTGATAACCCGGAAGCTCCTAGCCCGGCCAAGACGACTGACCCATAAGTTGAATTTCTGAAAAGTCAATTTGTTGAACCGGGGCGGCCTACTGTTCTTGCCAAATGCACTGCCAAGGAAGAACTTGCCGAATGCCGAAAAGCCGAGCAGGACATCACTGACTATACTCACTTAAGCATTGGTGATATAGTCTCAGGCTATCTGAACCAAGTGCATAATAGTCGTGACCTGGAAATTGACATGGTGAAACAAATACAGCACAAATCTGAGGTATAACTTATGCTATGTTCCTGAATCTTACTTACTGTACCGGCCCCCAAGTCTATTGCTTATGAATGAATATGCTGTAGACTTAGAAATCTGCTATACTGTTAGTTTGTCTGGTTTCAATAGAATATATTTAACCCGGTTATAGCATGATAGTTTTGAATTTGCGATACACATTAGCCCCCAAGTGTCAAGTATCTTTACTTGTAAAGTGCTTGAGACTTAATATGCATGACCCGGCAGGGCAGGTTAGAAATTCTTAAGCATACATTAGCCCCCAAGTGCCAAGTATCTTTACGTGTAAAATATTTGGGACTTGAATGTTACCTTACCATGATCCTTACCATAACCTGGTATCAATGCAGGCCACCATAAGCCAATTTGAGTCGGAGCTTGCTGACCTGAAGAGCCGGCTGAAAACTCAAGAGCTTGAAAGTCAGAAGGCCAACTCCAAATTTGAATTCAGTGTCTCTGAACAAGAGAAGTTGAAGAATTTTTTTGAGTCAGAGAAGAAAATCTGGGCTGATGAGAAGGCTTCACTGGTGACTCGGGCCGAGACAGCAGAAGCAGCTCTTGCAGAGGCAACAACTGAGCTGTCTGACTTGAAACGGCAGATATCCCAAATGGTCTCAGCCATCTCCGGTAAGTTACTGTACAAAAACCTCAAACATTGTAATCTTCCAATAAATATTGTAATAGTTACCTCCAGCTCACTGTTGTACTTATGAACACACAGGCCCCAGGAGCACCAACCTCAAGCAGATCATGCTAATCAAACTTAAGGCGGTGTACACTTTAGTGGAACAACTGTACTCCGGGTTACAACGTGCCTTGTCCGTTGTAGCCTTATCAAATACCACTCCCCGACTCCTGCAAGATGTGCTGAAGCATCTCGCTGTGCTACCTCAGCGAATTCAGGATTTAAGGCGGGCATCTTCAAGAGCCGGGGCTGTGGCCGCTTGAGCCGGGCAAAGGCATGGATGCCAGAGCTTGACCTAGTTGACCTCGCTCTTGGATATCCGAGCCTGAAGGAGGACGGTACTGTATTTGATGATCATGCTTTCACCGCCTGTGCCAAAGTCGTACGTCCCTTGGCTACCCTTATTGGGAATGATACTGATCTTACCAAGTATTCGCCGGGCTATGATAGCGAGAACCGGAGAATTCCAAACATTCCATATGACCAAGTCAGCCTGATCCCTCCAACGCGTAAGCATACTTTTGCCCCTGAAGTGGACCTGGCCGGTTTAATAGATGATGAGGCTGAGTTTGAAGCCTTGAGTGGCATTGACTGGGCCTCGTAAACCTTCCAGGACAAAGCAACCGACGGAGAGGCGGAGAAGGATAACTCGGAGTCTTCGAGCCCGCCGAAGGAGTGAACCGCCAAGCGTTTTTAGAACTTTTGCAAAAAACAATGCTTCATTTATTCAGACTCAAGAAGTCTTGTAATAGGGTAGTAAAAAACTTCTCAATGTTTGTCATGCCTTCGCATGTTCCTGGTGCTTAATACTTTCATAAGCCGCCATCACTATATTTTGCTGGCTTATGTTGACCATTTATTTCGTTGATGTTTAACTTGCTTTGCCTTATCCTACACATAAAACAAGCAAAATTTCCTTGGCGGTTTATCACGTCGGGGGTTTACATAGAGTATCGATAACCCAGAACATGACCCAAAGATATCCTGTACAGGCCGGTTTATGATTATATTTGTTAAATATAATTACAATAGCATACCTGCGATCCCTTTGATAATCTTC
Source organism: Aegilops speltoides (assembly GCA_021437245.1). NCBI lineage: Eukaryota > Viridiplantae > Streptophyta > Magnoliopsida > Poales > Poaceae > Aegilops > Aegilops speltoides. Next base: position 64,052,687 of record CM038143.1, read on the forward strand.
CCGGCTCATATGATGCTTTACCTGACACTTAAGAACCTGGGGTAATCAATATTAAACCGGAAGAAAAAACCATCTTAGAATGTTTTCAAGAAGGTCTCAAGATAATCAAAATAATTTATCCTTTTGTTGGATGGTGAACAACATTTACTGGCTTCTGATTCGAATACGATCAGTAAACCGTTCCAAAGGGGTTAAGCTAAGATTCGGATACGATCACATAGCCACCAGTGGCTTTGGCGATGCCGATCAAGTGGGTATCGACAGCTATGTTCTCTTTGGTTCGAATACGACCTATGTTTGAACAGGAAGCCCCCAAGTGACCATAAGAGTTGTTTAATGACGCTGATTCGAATACGATCCACGTCAGACCCAAAGGAGTTAAGCTGTGATTCAAATATGATCAAGAAGCCCCCAAGTGGGTTTGGCAATATGCCGATCAAGTGGGTATTGACAGCTATGTTCTCTTTGGTTCGAATACGACCTATGTTTGAACAGGAAGCCCCCAGGTGACCATGGCTAGATTCAGATATGATCATAAGCCCGACCGAAGGGAAAGCCGGATTCAAATGTGATCCGCTCCCTGTTGGTTGTTTCCAACACCTGATAAAAGAAGACACATAAACCTTTGAGGGTAAAAAAGGACAGAGGTCCTGCTTTATTTCTTTATATAATATATACATTGTCAAAAAATATATACATCATGAGAGACGGTGGCTTAAGTATAGTAAGGCCGGAGGTGAGCAATATTCCACGGTCGGCGGGTCTCCTCCTCCGATTTACGTGAGTCTTTGTGCTCTCGAACATCAATGAGGTAGTATGACTCGTTGTGCAGATTCTTGCTGACCACAAAGGGCCCTTCCCAAGGTGGGGATAGCTTGTGTTGGGGAACGTAGTAATTTCAAAAAAAATCCTACGCACACGCAAGATCATGGTGATGCATAGCAACAAGACGGGAGAGTGTTGTCCACGTACCCTCGTAGACCGTAAGCGGAAGCGTTATGACAACGCGGTTGATGTAGTCGTACGTCTTCACAATCCGACCGATCCAAGTACCGAACGTACGGCACCTCCGAGTTCAGCACACGCTCAGCTCGATGACGATCCCGGACCGATCCAGCAGGTGTCGGGATGAGTTCCACAAGATGACGACGTGGTGACGATGATGATGTTCTACCGACGCAGGGCTTCGACTAAGCACCGCAACGATATGACCGAGGTGGAATATGGTGGAGGGGGGCACCGCACACGGCTAAGGAATGATCACGAAGATCAACTTGTGTGTCTATGGGGTGCCCCCGCCTCAGATATAAAGGAGCAAGGGGGGAGGCCGGCCGGCCCTTGGAGCGCTGCTAAGGAGGAGGAATCCTCCTCCTAGTAGGAGTAGGATTCCTCCTTTCCTACTTCTACTAGGAGGAGGAAGGAAGGGGAGAGGGGAAGGAAAGGGGCACCGCCTCCTAGTCCACCGGACCAGAGGGGGGGGCGCGCCCATGCTGGCCGCCCTCTCTCCTTTCCCTAAGGCCCATAAGGCCCATTACTCTCTGGGGGGGTTCGGTAACCTCCCAGACCGGTTTTCTCCAAATCACCCGAACACTTCCGGTGTCCGAATATAGTCGTCCAATATATCAACCTTTATGTCTCGACCATTTCGAGACTCCTCGTCATGTCCGTGATCACATCCGGTACTCCAAACAAACTTTGGTACATCAAAACTTATAAACTCATAATAAAACTGTCATCGCAACGTTAAGCGTGCGGACCCTACGGGTTCGAGAACTATGTAGACATGACCTAGAACTATTCTCGGCCAATAACCAATAGCGGGACCTGGATGCCCATATTGGTTCCTACATATTATACGAAGATCTTTATCGGTCAAACTGCATAACAACATATGTTGTTTCCTTTGTCATCGGTATGTTACTTGCCCGAGATTCGATCGTCGGTATCCAATACCTAGTTCAATCTCATTACCGGCAAGTCTCTTTACTCGTTGCGTAATGCATCATCCCGTAACCAACTCATTGGTCACATTGCTTGCAAGGCTTATAGTGATGTGCATTACCGAGAGGGCCCAGAGATACCTCTCCGACAATTGGAGTGACAAAACCTAATCTCGAAATACGCCAACTCAACATGTACCTTCGGAGACACCTGTAGTACTCCTTTATAATCACCCAGTTACGCTGTGACATTTGGTAGTACCCAAAGTGTTCCTCCGGTAAACGGGAGTTGCATAATTCTCATAGTTACAGGAACATGTATAAGTCATGAAGAAAGCAATAGCAATATACTAAACGATCAAGTGCTAGGCTAACAGAATGGGTCATGTCAATCACATCATTCTCCTAATGATGTGATCCCATTAATCAAATGACAACACATGTCTATGGTTAGGAAACATAACCATCTTTGATTAATGAGCTAGTCAAGTAGAGGCATAATAGTGACTATATGTTTGTCTATGTATTCACACATGTATCATGTTTCCGGTTAATACAATTCTAGCATGAATAATAAACATTTATTACGATATGGGGAAATAAATAATAACTTTATTATTGCCTCTAGGGCATATTTCCTTCAGTCTCCCACTTGCACTAGAGTCAATAATCTAGTTCACATCGCCATGTGATTTAACACTAATATTCATATCTGTATATGATTAACACCCATAGTTTACATCGTCATGTGACTAACACCCAAAGGGTTTACTAGAGTCAATAATCTAGTTCACATCGCTTATGTTATTAACACCCAAAGAGTACTAAGGTGTGATCATGTTTTGCTCGTGAGAGAAGCTTAGTCAACGGGTCTGTCATATTCAGAGCCGTATGTATTTTGCAAATATTCTATTTCTTCAATGCTCTGCACGGAGCTACTCTAGCTAATTGCTCCCACTTTCAATATGTATCCAGATTGAGACTTAGAGTCATCTGGATTGGTGTAAAAGCTTGCATCGTTGTAACTTTTTACGACGGGCTCTTTTATCACCTCCATAATCGAGAAACATCTCCTTAGTTCTCACTAAGGATATTGTTGACCGCTGTCCAGTGATCTACTCTTAGATCAAAATTGTATTCCTTTGTCAAACTCGAGCAAGGTATACAATAGGTGCAGTTCACAACATAGCATACTTTATAAAACCTATGACTGAGGCATAGGGAATGACTTTTCATTCTCTTTCTATTTTCTGCCGTGGTCGGGTCTTGAGTCTTACTCAACTTCACACCTTTGCATCACAGGCAAGAACTCCTTCTTTGATTGTTCCATTTTGAACTATTCAAAAAATATATCAAGGTATGTACTCATTGAAAAATCTTATCAAGCGTCTTGATCTATCTATATAGATCTTGATGCTCAATGTGTAAGCAGCTTCACCGTGGTCTTGCTTTGAAAAACTCTTTTTCAAGTATCCTTTCATGACATCCAGAATTTCTATATCATTTCCAATCAACAATATGTCACTCACATGTAATACTAGAAATGCTACAGATCTCCCACTGACTTTCTTGTAAATACAGGCTTCTCAAAAAGTCTGTATAAAACCATATGCTTGATCAACTCATCAAAGCGTATATTCCAACTCCGAGAGGCTTGCACCAGTCCATAAATGGATTGCTGGAGCTTGCACACTTTGTTACCATCTTTAGGATTGACAAAACCTTCTGATTGCATCATATACAACTCTTCTTTAATAAATCCATTAAGGAATGCAGTTTTGACATCCATTTGCCAGATTTCATAAAATGTGGCAATTGCTAACATGATTCGGACAGACTTAAGCATCGATACGAGTGAGAAAATCTCATTGTATTCAACCCCTTGAACTTGTTGAAAACCTTTTGCAACAAGTCGAGCTTAGTGGATAGTAACACTACTATCAGTGTCCGTCTTCCTCTTGAAGATCCATTTATTTAACATGGTTTGCTGATCATCGAGCAAGTCATTCAAAGTCCATACTTTGTTCCCATACATGGATCATATCTCATATTTTATGGCCTCAAGCCATTTCGCGGAATCTGGGCTCATCATCGCTTCCTCATAGTTCGTAGGTTTATCATGGTCTAGTAACATGACTTCCAGAATAGGATTACCGTACCACTCTGGTGCGGACCGTACTCTGAAAGACCTACGAGTTTCTGTAGTAACTTGTTTTTGAAGTTTCATGATCATCATCATTAGCTTCCTCGCTAATTGGTGTAGGAATCACAGGAACTGATTTCTGTGATGAACTACTTTCCAATAAGGGAGAAGGTACAAATTACCTTATCGAGCTCTACTTTCCTCCCACTCACTTCTTTCGAGAGAAACTCCTTCTCTAGAAAGGATCCATTTTTAGCAACGAATATATTGCCTTTGGATCTGTGATAGAATGTGTACCCAACAGTTTCCTTTGGGTATTCTATGAGGACGCACTTCTCCAATTTGGGTTTGAGCTTATCAGGATGAAACTTTTTCACATAAGCATCGCAGCCCCAAACTTTAAGAAACGACAACTTGGGTTTCTTGCTAAACCACAGTTCATATGGTGTCATCTCAACGGATTTAGATGGTGCCCTTTTAACGTGAATGCAGCTGTTTCTAATGCATAGCCCCAAAACAATAGTGGTAAATTAGTAAGAGACATCATAGATCGCACCATATCCAATAAAGTGCGGTTACGACGTTCGGACACACCATAACGTTGTGGTGTTCCAGGTGGCGTGAGCTGTGAAACTATTCGACATTGTTTTAATTGAGGACCAAACTCGTAACTCAAATATTCGTCTCCACGATCAGATCGTAGAAACTTTATTTTTCTTGTTACGATGATTTTCCACTTCACTCTGAAATTCTTTGAACCTTTCAACTATTTCAGACTTATGTTTCATCAAGTAGATATACCCATATCTGCTCAAATCATCTCGTGAAGGTCAGAAAATAACGATACTTGCCACGAGCATCAACACTCATTGGATCGCATACATCGGTATGTATTATTTCCAATAAGTCAGTAGCTTGTTCCATTGTTCCTGAGAACGGAGTTTTAGTCATCTTGCCCAAAAGGCACGGTTCGCAAGCATCATATGATTCATAACCAAGTGATTCCAAAAATCCATCTTTATGGAGTTTCTTCATGCGCTTTACACCGATATGACCCAAACGGCAGTGCCACGAATAAGTTGCACTATCATTATTAACTTTGCATCTTTTGGCATCAATATTATGAATATGTGTATCACTACGATTGAGATCCAACAAACTATGTTCATTGGGTGTATGACCATTGAAGGTCTTATTCATGTAAACAGAATAACAATTATTCTCTAACTTTAAATGAATAACCGTATCGCAATAAACATGATCAAATCATATTCATGCTTTAATGCAAACGCCAAATAACATTTATTTAGGTTTAACACTAATCCCAAAAGTATAGGGAGTGTGCGATGATGATCATATCAATCTTGGAACCACTTCCAACATACATCGTCACTTCACCCTCAACTAGTCTCTATTTATTCTATATCTCCTGTTTCGAGTTACTAATTTTTAGCAACCGAACAAGTATCAAATACTTAGGGGCTACTATAAACACTAGTAAGGCACACATCAATAACCTGTATATCAAATATACCCTTGTTCACTTTGCCATCCTTCTTATCCACCAAATATTGTGGCATTTCGCTTCCAAAGGACCATTTCCTTTGCGATTGTAAGCACTCGGTTTCAGGCTTTGGTCCAGCTTTGAGCTTCTTCGGGAGTGACAACTTGCTTGTCATTCTACTTGAAGTTCCTTTCTTTCCCTTGCCCTTTCTTGAAACTAGTGGTCTTGTCAATCATCAACACTTGATGCTCTTTTCTTGATTTCTACCTTCGTTGATTTCAACATCGCGAAGAGCTCGGGAATCGTTATCTTCATCCTTTGCATACTATAGTTCATCACAAAGTTCTACTAACTTGGTGATGGTGACTAGAGAACTCTGTCAATCACTATATTATCTGAAAGATTAACTCCCACTTGATTCAAGTGATAGTACCCAGACAATCTGAGCACATGCTCACTAGTTGAGCGATTCTCCTCCATCTTTTAGGTATAGAACTTGTTGGAGACTTCATATCTCTCAACTCGGGTCTTTTCTTGAAATATTAACTTCAATTCCTGGAACATCTCATATGGTCCATGATGTTCAAAACGTCTTTGAAGTCCCGATTCTAAGATGTTAAGCATGGTGCACTAAACTATCAAGTAGTCACCATACTGAGCTAGCCAAACGTTCATACCGCCTCAGATCCGCTCCTCGTAATAGGTTTGTCACCTAGCGTGCATCAAGGACATAATTCTTACAGGCAGCAATGAGGATAAACCTCAGATCACGGATCCAATCCGCATCATTGCTACTAACATTTTTCAACATAGTTTTCTCTAGGAACATATAAAATAAACATATGAAAGCAACAACGCAAGCTATTGATCTACAAAATAATTTGCAAAATACTACCAGGACTAAGTTCATGATAAATTTAAGTTCAATTAATCATATTACTTTAGAACTCCCACTTAGACAGACATCTCTTGTCGTGGATTTGTCACGGCAGATGTCCTAGCGTAAGGACTTAGTCGTGGGGCCATCGCAACGGGTTTACTTGAAGGGGTTAAAGCGGACACAAAGACACAAGGGTTTTATACTAGTTCGGCCCCTTCGATGAAGGTAAAAGCCTACGTCTAGATGTGATGGAATTGATGTAATCTCGATGGCTAGGGAGCAAACAAGCTTCGCCTAGGCTCGAGTTGTGGTTGTCTGTCCTTGAACCGTCGCCGGGTCGTCCCCTTATATACACGAGTGACGCCCGCCGGTTCATAGAGTCCCAACCAGTTCATACTCGTATCCCGGTTGGTATCTCTCTATTCCTAACTTACAATACAAGTTATACATCAGGCCGGTTTACGGCTACAAGTTCTAAACCGACTACAGGCCTTGGGCCTTTTTCTGCTTATACCACTAACAGAGTTAACTCGGCCCAAGCTGGCCGGTTTACACCTAGTGGTAATATCCCCAACATTAGGCACCAGATTGATTTGAAATGGTTCATGTCAATCCTTCACAAAGCTTGTATCTTGACATCTTCGTTGTCCGTAAACCGCCATGTCGTCATTATTTCGTCATCAGTAAACCGCATGACGTCATCCTGAAATTTTATCCTTTATAACGCCTTCTTTAATGGCGGTTCTCGATCCACGCGCTTGACCTAGCTTTGGCTGTTTTATAAATAGGACCGAAGGGTCATTCCTTTCCTCCTTCGCTTCTCTTCTTCGCCTTCCTCGCCGCTACTCTTGGAGCTCCACCATCGTCATCGACCTCGCTTCGCCCTAGGCCGCTGCATCGACTGAACGCGTGCAGAATCTGCGGCTTCTTCCGCATCTTCTCCATTCTGGTAAGCTTCTTCCCTTCTCGACTTAGATCTGTTTTAGGGTTCCACTTCATACCGTGTTCTTCGTATGCGTTTCCATCTATCCTTTTAACTTTGAACCACACCGTGAATCAGATTGCACTAATAGTGATTCCTACGCGTCCGCTGCACTTTCTCATCTTAAGCCCATGGACCTTTTGCATATATATCTGCCACATAGTCCACTTCCGTTTCTGCTTTACCTCCGTAAAATATTTTCTGTTTTCTGTAGACCTGCGTTTGATCCGTAGCTATCATGGGATCTTGTGAAACTTGTTTCTGCAAACTATCCATAGCTTCAATTATTTCCAAGGCCTAGATTAGGCGGTTTAACTCACCATAAGAAAAAGCTGCTAAACGGGTACAGATACACCATTAGTCCCCTGGTTGAACCGCCAGAGCCCGTCTGTCATCATATCACAATAAACCGATTTATAGACACTGCCTCCGGTTTATCATAATTTAGATCAATCACTTTGTAACAAGCACGCTCTTGAACCAGATCAGTTACTTTTGTAGATATTATCATGGCCAAACAAGTGTATGAATGCAACCGGGTTCCTTCTCGCCACCGAAGTCACGGTGAACGATCCGGTATCGATTGGCGCTTTAGATGACAAAGATACAGTCCACTGGAGGGTCCCTGGTGTTGATACTCCATAGCACCGATGGTAGCTCTTCAACCTAGCACCCTGGTGTTCTCTGTAACGGAACCAGAAGTCGGGGTTTGATGCCTCGTAAGATCTCTTGATTAGCTCGTTCGCCTGCCCGTTGGACTGGGGTGAGCCGCGACGACACGTCAAGCGGATGTGCTCACGCTCACGTAACTCTTTCATAGCACCCTTGGATAAATTAGTACCATTATCGTAATGATACTGTGGAAAGCCAAACCGAAAATCACCTTTTGATGAACTGCGCACATTGTTGCGCATCACACTTGCCGACAGTGCTCGCTTCAACCCACTTGGTAAATTTGTCCACTGCCACCAACAAGTGGGTCTTCTTATCCTTGGATCGTTTAAATGGTCCGACCATATCTAGCCCCCAAGTTGCAAACGGCCACGTTATTGGGATCATCCTCAATTCTTGCGCCGGTACATGAGCACGCCTAGAAAATTTCTGACATCCATCACACCGTTTAACCAAGTCCTCCGCATCAGCGTGTGCAGTCAACCAGTAAAATCCGTGACGGAACGCCTTTGCCACCAGGGACTTTGAACCGGCGTGATGTCCACAATCCCCTTCATGGATTTCTCTTAATATTTCACAGCCTTCCTCAGGGGAAACACAACGTTGAAACGCCCCTGATACACTGCAATGATGCAACTCACCATTAAGAATCGTCATAGATTTGGAGCGCCGGATTATCTGTCTGGCCAGAATCTCATCTTCTGGCAACTCCCCTTGAGTCATATACGCAAGAAAAGGAATCGTCCAATCCGGAATAGCATCTAATGCTGCCACCAACTGAGCCTCCGGATCAGGAATAGCCAAATCCGCTTCACCACGGAGCTGGACTGACGGGTTGTGCAAGACGTCCAAAAAGACATTAGGCGGGACCGGTTTACGCTAAGAACCCAACCGGCTTAAAGCGTCCGCCGCTTCGTTCTTCCGGCGATCCACATGATCCACTTGATAACCCTTGAAGCATCCTGCAATATTATCCAGTTCTCGACGATATGCGGCCATAAGTGGGTCCTTAGAGTCCCAAGTGCCAGATACTTGCTGAGCCACCACGTCCGAGTCACCAAAGCACTTAACCCGGCTTAAGTTCATCTCCTTAGCTATCCGGAGGCCATGGAGCAAGGCTTCGTACTCAGCTGCATTATTAGTACAAGGGAACATTAAACGGAGAACGTAACAAAACTTATCACCTCGTGGGGAAGTTAAACGACTCAACCCCGAGCCTTTCAACCGCTGGATCCGTCGAAATGAATAGTCCAATATGTGTGATCCGCTTCTCCTCGGTGCTTGTAACTCCGTCCGGTCATTAATGAAATCAACAAGTGCTTGAGACTTCACCGCTGACGTGGTATATACTTTAGTCCATGCGCCCAAGCTCGATGGCCCATTTTGCAATCCGCCGCCGCTTCCGGTTTCGTATGATATCACCCAAAGGAGCTGAACTAACCACTGTGATAGGGTGCCCTTGGAAATACTGCTTCAGTTTCCGACTGGCCATAAAAACACCATAGACTAGCTTCTGCCAATGCGGATACCGTTGCTTGGACTCAATAAGCACCTCACTGATATAATAAACCGGCCGTTGAACCGGATATTCCTTGCCTGCCTCCTTGCGCTCCACCACGATAGCCACACTTACTGCTCGAGCATTGGCTGCCACATATAACAACAGTGGCTCCTTGTCAACCGGAGCCGCAAGAACAGGCGGATTGGCCAATTGCCGCTTTAGATCCTCAAATGCTTCGTCAAGCGGACTCGCATTTAAATTATCATCTTCCTCAAAGCATCTGGTATAAGGGATGGCCTTCTCTCCGAGGCGGCTGATAAACCGGCTCAACGCAGCGATTCTGGCCACCAGACGCTGAACATCATTGATACACTTCGGTTTAGCCAAGGAAGTAATAGCTTTAATTTTCTCCGGATTAGCCTCAATTCCTCTGTTAGACACCAGAAACCCCAATAACTTGCCTGCCGGAACACCAAAAACACACTTAGCCGGATTAAGCATCATCTTATAAATGCACAAGTTGTCGAAGGTTTCCTTCAAATCTTCCACCAGTGTCTCCTTTTGTCTTGATTTCACCACAATATCATCCACGTAAGCATGTACATTGCAGCCGATCTGGGTATGCAGGCAATTCTGCACACACCGCTGATAAGTAGCCTGGGCGCTTTTGAGCCCAAAAGGCATAGATACATAGCAGAAGGCTCCAAAGGGAGTTATAAACGCCGTTTTCTCCTGGTCCTTAACCGCCATTTTGATCTGATGATATCCAGAGTACGCATCCAAAAAACTTAAATGCTCACATGCTGCCGTGGCATCGATAATCTGATCAATGCGGGGGAGGGCAAAAGGATCCGCTGGACAGGCTTTGTTAAGATCTTGTAGTCCACACACATACGCCAGGTGCCATTTTTCTTAAGGACCAGCACCGGATTAGCAAGCCACTCTGGATGAAACACCTCAATAATAAAGCCAGCCGCCAAAAGCCTGGCTACTTCCTCTCCAATGGCTTTGCGCCTTTCTTCGTTAAACCGGCGGAGGAACTGTTTCACCGGTTTATACTTAGGATCTACATTAAGTGTGTGCTCAGCGAGTTCCCTCGGTACACCGGCATGTCGATGGCTTCCATGCAAAGATATCCCGGTTCTCACGGATGAACTCGATGAGCGCGCTTTCCTATTTGGGATCCAGTTGGCACCGGACAAGGAACTGCTTGGACGAATCGCCTGGCACGAAGTCAACAAACTTGGTCTCAGCTGCCGATTTAAACTTCAGATCCGATTCATGCTCTGTAGTTGGCTTCTTCCAAGGGGTCATATCTGCCGGGTCAACGTTGTCCTTATAGAACTTCAACTCCTCCGTGGCACAGACCGCCTCTGCATAAGCTGCATCACCTTCCTCATATTCCAAAGCAACTCGGCGGCTTCCATGCACCGTTATCGTTCCTTTGTAACCCGGCATTTTGAGCTGCAAGTAGATATAACAAGGTCGTGCCATGAACTTAGCATAAGCTGGCCGCCCAAACAAGGCATGATATGGACTCGGATTTTCACCACTTCAAAAGTTAGCTTTTCGGACCGGAATCGTGCTCGTCTCCAAAAGCCACATCCGGGGCTATCTTACCAACAGATAAGCAGATTTGCTCGGTACTACACCATGGAACACCGTATTGACGGATCGAGATCCTTGTGCGTTAGACCCATGCGACGGGAAGTTTCATAGTATAATATATTAATACTACTTCCTCCATCCATAAGTACCTTAGTGAATTTATAGCCCCCCACCTGAGGGTCTACCACCAATGCCAGCTGACCCGGATTATCAACCCGGGGGGGATGGTCCTCTCTGCTCCACACGATAGGCTGCTCTGACCAGCGTAAATAACGCGGCAAGGCCGGTTCAACAGAGTTTACTGCCCGCTTGTGAAGCTTCCGATCTCGCTTGTCCAAACTGGTTGTGAAAACATGATACTGCCCACTATTCAACTGCTTTGGTTGGCTCTGATAACCCGATCGCTTTTGCTGCTGCCGCCACCCTGATTATTCTGACTATTGTGACTGCCTTGATTAAGCCCTGAACCAGAAGCTCCATCCTGACCCGGCCCGTGGAAACCGGATCCTGAACCGCCACCTGACCCCTGATCATACCGGAAAGCATTGGAGTTCTTGAACTCCTGCATAATATAACAGTTTTTCCAGAGATGGTTCGACGGGACTCCTTCGTCCGTGCTTGGGGCAAGGTTGATTCAATAAGTAATTCAAACGGCTCGATAGGATTTTGGCCCGATTCGCCTTGCCTCTGCGCGCTGCCCTCATCTGCGCATTAGTGTTGGCTACAAAATCCGGGTTGCCATCGCCTTGCGCTTGCCTCCGCTTTCCATGACCCGCCGGTTTGTCTTGCTGCCCTTGAGTTGCCGTTCTTCTTTCCCTTCCTCGCTTCATCATCATCAGCCTCAGGATCCTTGGTACTGTCCGAATCAGCATACTTCACCAAAGCGGCCATGAGGGTCCCCATGTCATTACAGAACCGCTTCATACGTCCCAATTTTAATTTTAAAGGCTCAAACCGGCAGTTGCCTTCTAATGTTAAGATCGCAGAGTCAGCGTTGATCCGGTCAGAAGAGTGCAAAATCTCGGAAACACAGCGTACCCAATGGGTTGTTGACTTCCCTTCCTCCTGGACACAAGCCGCCAGGTCTACTATGGACTTGGGCTGCTTACACATATCCTTGAAGTTCTGGATAAACCGGGCCCGTAACTGGGCCCATGAGCTGATAGAATTGGGCGGTAAGCTCTTCAACCAAGTACGGGCCGTGCCTTCCAGCATCATGGTGAAGTATTTGCACATGCGGTCTCATCAACATCTAGCATCTCCATGGCCATCTCATAACTTTCAACCCACGCTTCAGGGGACAGATCTGCGGTGTAATTCGGCACCTTGCGTGGGCCTTTAAAATCTTTAGGCAGACGCACATTGCGTAAAGCGGGGATTAAACAGGGCACCCCTAAAGCGGATGCTACTCCTGGTCCGGCGAAGGTGGTAGGGCGAACCGGTGTATGTTGACCTGCGTCATCCTGTGCTGCTAACTCGGCCTCCCTGCGCGCCCGGGCCCGACCCACCACCTCCTAAGCATCACGAATGCCACCCATCTGGTGATTGCCTCGGGCCACTTCACGGTCCCGCGCATTGCTTGATATGGCCGGTTCATCCATACGCCTGCTGTAGCTCCGGCTGGGACGGGGCGTAGAGTGAATCCGATCACGGATGTATGAATACGCCTCCTGCTGGATCAACGCAGTCCGGAGAAGCTCCTTCACCCGGCGTGTCTCAAGCTGCCAGGGGAATCTCCTTCGATCGAATAGCCTCCAATCGCGCGGCGGCTGCAACAAGGTTGTCCATAGGATTAGAGTAATGACCGGGGTGTCAGACCGCGGAGGAACCACCATGTTCTGCGGAGGCTCCATCAGCGTGGTTGGACCGTCGCTCCTGCTCTGGTGCCTCAATCCGGTTTAGCTCCTGTCTTTGGGGCGGGTTCTCGGGTCCGCTCCCGGTGCGAAGAGATCTCTAGGATCAAATCCTAACGGCAGCGCGATCTATACTTCTGCTTCAACACCTCTGCGACGCTTTTCTGGTCAAGCATGAGTTTGTAAGCCTGTGCGTCCAGAGCGGCCCGCTCTGCGGCCATACGCTCCTGCTCTGACGCTAGATCCGCTTTGGCTTGCGTGATCTGCTCTCTCACCGTTGCAATTTCTGCATTATGAGCCTCCTGATCCGCCGGGTTGTCCTTCGCCATAAGCGCTGCTAGTGCATCAAATAGATCGTGAGAACTTGAACGGCAGCGACCGGCCTCCTGCCCCTGCTGCCGCTGCCGCTGCTGAACCGAAAAGCATCGCTGCTGCGGTTGAAGAGTGGTTCGCTGCCTGTGTACCGGCCATGAATATTCCAACCCGGTTGAACTGGCATGGGGGGTCCGGAATACTGTCGCCGTCGGAACAGCCCCTGATCATATCGTCCTGCAGCTGGTACAATGACTCGGTCTCTCCTGTTAAAGATTCATCGCCGGAATAAACGACGGTCTCACTACCGTGTTCTGAACCGGCGGCGTGTTCTCCTCCGTGGATGACTCCAACGAAGACATGTTTCACGGCCGATTTAACCTGGGCAGGTCGCGCACGCCGAGCCGTCTCGACGAGGTTGGTGCAGATGTCCGGCTCAGGCCCAGGCTCCCCGATCTTGCCGATGAAAACGTGTATGCCGCCGAAGGGGACCCGGTATCCGTACTCGATTGAATTGGCCTCGGGACCCCATCCAGCGTCGTCGATGTAGATCCGGCCGCGACGACTCTTGGTCATCCGGCCCACGACGTAGCCTTCGAGTCCTTTGAGCTTGCCCTCCAAGATCGTCAAACCATCGGGCGATAGCCCCACGGTGGGCGCCAACTGTCGTGGATTTGTCATGGCAGATGTCCTAGCGTAAGGACTTAGTCGTGGGGCCATCGCAACGGGTTTACTTGAAGGGGTTAAAGCGGACACAAAGACACAAGGGTTTTATACTAGTTCGCCCCTTCGATGAAGGTAAAAGCCTACGTCTAGTTGTGATGGAATTGATGTAATCTCGATGGCTAGGGAGCAAACAAGCTTCGCCTAGGCTCGAGTTGTGGTTGTCTGTCCTTGAACCGTCGCCGGGTCGTCCCCTTATATACACGAGTGACGCCCGTCGGTTCATAGAGTCCCAACCGGTTCATACTCGTATCCCGGTTGGTATCTCTCTATTCCTAACTTACAATACAAGTTATACATCAGGCCGGTTTACGGCTACAAGTTCTAAACCGACTACAGGCCTTGGGCCTTTTTCTGCTTATACCACTAACAGAGTTAACTCGGCCCAAGCTGGCCGGTTTACACCTAGTGGTAATATCCCCAACATCTCTCGAGTCATATAAGTTATCACGTGATCCAAATCAACTAAACCATGTCCGATCATCACGTGAGATGGAGTAGTTTCAATGGTGAACATCACTATGTTGATCATATCTACTATATGATTCATGCTCGAACTTTCGGTCTCCGTGTTCCGAGGCCATATCTATATATGCTAGGCTCGTCAAGTATGACCTGAGTATTCCGCGTGTGCAACTGTTTTGCACCCGTCATATTTGAACGTAGAGCCTATCACACCCGATCATCACATGGTGTCTCAAAGACGAAGAACTTTATAGCGGTGCATACTCAGGGAGAACACTTCTTGATTATTAGTGAGAGATCATCTTAAAATGCTACCGTCAATCAAAGCAAGATAAGATGCATAAAGGATAAACATCACATGCAATCAATATAAGTGATATGATATGGCCATCATCATCTTGTGCTTGTGATCTCCATCTTTGAAGCACCGTCGTGATCACCATCGTCACCGGCGCGACACCTTGATCTCCATCGTAGCATCGTTGTCGTTATGCCATCTATTGCTTCTACGACTATCGCTACCGCTTAGTGATAAAGTAAAGCAATTACAGGGCGTTTGCATTTCATATAATAAAGCGACAACCATATGTGTCATGGATTTGTCACGGCAGATGTCCTAGTGAAAGGACTTAGTCGTGGAGCCATCGCTAACGAGTTTACTTGAAGCGGTTAAAGCGGACACAAAGACACGAGGGTTTTATACTAGTTCGTTCCCTTCGATGAAGGTAAAAGCCTACGTCTAGTTGTGATGGAATTGATGTGGTCTCGATGGCTAGGGAGCAAACAATCTTCGCCTAGGCTCGAGTTGTGGTTGTCTGTCTTGAACCGTCGCCGGGTTGTCCCCTTATATACACGGGTGGCGCCCGTCGGTCCATAGAGTCCCAACCGGTTCATACTCATATCCCGGTCGGTCTCTCTCTCTATTCCTAACTTACAATACAAGTTGTACATCAAGCCGCTTTACGGCTACAGGTTCTAAACCGACTACAGGCCTTGGGCCTTCATCTGCTTATACCACTAATGAAGTTAACCCGGCCCAAGCAGGCCGGTTTACGCCTAGTGGTAATATCCCCAACATTAGGCCCCAGATTGATTTGAACTGGTTCATGTCAATCCTTCACAAAATCTTGCATCTTGGACATCTTCTAGTAATTGGTAAACCGCCGTGTCGTCATCATTTCTGGTTGCTGTAAACCGGCATGACGTCATCATGAAATTTTATCATTTATAACGCCCTCTTTTATCAATAGCTCCTGGATCCGCGCGCTTGACCTAGCTCTGTTGCCTTATAAATAAGACCGAAGGGTCATTTCTTTCCTTTCCCTTCGTCCCTTCTTCTTCGTCTTCCTCTCGTCGCTGGCCTTGGAGCTCCGCCACCGCCGTCGACCTCTGCCTCGTCTTGGGCCGCTGCATCGACCTGAACGTACCAGAGCATTGCGGCACCTTTCCGCATCTTCTCCGTTTCCGGTAAGCTTTCTCTTCTTTTTTACCTAGATCTGTTCTTAGGGTTCCATGTTCATGCTGTGTTCATCATGCACTCATATCTGTTTTTTGACCTTGAATCAATCCGTGAACTTCTGCTGTATTTAGTAGTGATCTCTACGCATCCGCTGTGGTTTCTCATCTAAGCCCATAGATCTCCTGCACATATCTGCTCCATAGTTCACTTCTGCTTCTGCTGTACTCTTCGAAATATTATCTGTTTTTGTGAGCTCACTGTAGATCCGTGGCTGTAATAAGACCTTGCGAAACTTGTTTCTGTGTACCTAGTTACCCATAACTTCAATTGCTTCTGATGCGTAGGTCAGGCGGTTTAACTTACCATAGAAAAAACTGCTAAACCGGTAAATATCATTCGTCCCCTGTTTGAACCGCCAAAAACCATATGATGCCGTATTGTAGAAGACCGGTTTATAGGTACTGCCTCCGGTTTATCGTAGTTTAGATCAACACCTTCTTTTATCCAGTTTGCTCTTGAACCGGATCACCTATTTCTTGTAGATCTCGCCATGGCCAAACAAGTGTATGAGTGAAATTGGGTTCCTTCTCGCGTCACAGAATCACAGTTGGACGATTTAGTCCTGATTGGCGCTTTAGATGACAAAGATACGATCCACTGGAGGGTTCCTGGAGATGAGTGCCCTCCCACACCTCAAGAGGGAGAGGTTGTGGTCTTTGCAGATCACTTGGCCCGGGGCTTCAAACCGCCCGGTTCCAAGTTTTACAGAGATGTGTTAGCCAACTTTCAGCTCCGTCCACAGGATATTGGACCTAATTCCGTCACCAATCTATGCCACTTTCAAGTGCTTTCTGAGGTATACCTTCAAGAAGAGCCTTCAGTCGAATTGTTTAGAGACCTCTTCCACTTAAACCGTCGTACTGAATTCACCGATGGTCCCAATACTGAATTGGGCGGTATGGCCATTCAGAAGAGGAAGGAAATCACCTATCCCCACGTAAAACTCCATACTCACCCCAAGGAGTGGAATGCAACTTCGTTTTATTGTAAGGATACTTCTCCTGAAAATGAAAATCCCTTGCCTGGCTTCCGCCCGGAACGGCTCAGCAACACTCACCCTTTTCCACAAAGACTAAGCGCCAAAGAGAGAAGTACATATGCTCCGCAACTGTCCAAGCTCCGGGCTTTTATGGCCAACGGTTTAACAGGAATAGACCTTGCACGCTGTTGGATATCATGGAGCATACTGCCTCTGAGCTGGCGCTCCGGTTTGATGTGCAAATATAATGGTAACGTCGATGACCCACTCCGACACATTAAAATCCAACTCTCCGACGATGAAGTCACAGATTCTGTAAAGAAGATGTTGAATGAACCAGAGCACCTCTGTGCTCAAACCGGTCTGCTTCCTTATGGCACCACCAACAAACCGCCAGCGGTAAGATTTTAGTTGCTTTTTTGTTGAACCTGTTACCGCTTTATCTGTCTAACATATAATTACTGTTGATCCAGGGTGATAATCCGTTTTGGAGCAAGAAGCTTCCACAAGATAAAACGGAGAAAGCAGGGCGATCAACCCGGCCCAAGACCAAGGTTACCAAGAAACCGACTTATAAGAGGAAAACCACTGCCTCATCTGACCCATCTATTGATGATGATGTGGGTAACCCGGACCTTGAGGTAGAACTTGATTCCCTTGGCTTACTTTTTAAACGTCTTATTGATGATGATGCTTGTCAGGACGACGCTGAAGCCAGCAATGCGGGATTCGTTGAGGAAACTATTCTCTCTTCTGATTCAGAAACCTTGCATTTGCCAAAATTTCGCCAGGCAAACCGGAAAGTTAAATTTTCTCATCCTCTTGCTTATTTGGATCCCAAATTTCTTATGAAGACTCAGCAACATGAAGCTCGCCGCACAACCCGGCACAGTGGCCAGGTAGTTACCTCTGCCGGTTTACCGAACAGCCCGGTTCGAAAACGCCGCTCCGAGGTCTCCGACCTTTTTATTGATTTAAATCCTAAAGCGGGTTTCTTCCGTCAACCTCTTAATCCATCCGACTCCGATTATCAGGTCACTTCTCATTCATCTTCTGGTGAATCGTCGGCCACTCAGCTACCACCATTGAAAATAGTTGCTGGGTGAGCTAAACCGAACATATGCTTCCAGTATATTGCGTAATGGTTTATGCTTTTCATTGACTCTTTGTTTGTCTTTCAGGGCCAAACCGAAACCAAGCAAGAAGGCCCGCTTGGATAAAGCGGTTGAAGAAGATCTAGCCCCAGATCATGAGAAAGCGCCAGATCTTGAAGAATTTGCCCCTGAAGATATTCCCAATGATCCTCCGTTGCAAGACGATGCTATTCCCGAAGAGAGGCCTGTTAATACTTCAGTCTCTGCCGATCCGCCTGCTAGCTCCGCCCGGATTGAGAAATCTCACAGTCCTGCTGACAAAACGGACGCGCCCACACAAACCGCCGAGTCCAAAGATGATGACGTTGTGATTACTGGTGTGGGCCGCTTTGAACCGGGGAATCCTGTGACCTTAACCAGGCATACTGTAAAAGAGGATTTTTCCGCTTTGAATAAAGGAAAATGGGATGTTGAACTGGAGACATATGCTGCTCTGAGTGCCCAAGACCTTCATTCCGGCTATTTAAACTGGCTTTATACTAGCCGTGATTGTGAAGCTGGCCTGGTCAAAATGATGAGGGATAAATTTGAGGTAACGCACTTCTTTACTTACTGCCCTTGTATCAATCCTCCAAGCCCCCAAGGGCCGGTTTATAATGTTGATCAAAACCGGGACTTGAATATGATCCTTAACACTTTTGAAATCCATCAATATAGCCCCCAAGGGCCGGTTTAACGTAGCATACTTAAACCGGGGCTCCAATAGAAAACTGTCCTTGAAACATATTTTGATCAAATAGCCATTAGCCCCCAAGTGCCAAGTTGAATACTTGTATTGAGCTTGGGACTTTGCAACCTAGTAATATATATAAAAATTGAAGGTGCATTAGCCCCCAAGTATCAGGCATATAACTTTGTTATGTGGTTGATACTTCAATTTCTTGAACCGCTTGTTAAAAATACCGTCTGTATGCAGGCTGAGGTGAGAATCAAGGAGGACCGGATTGCCGATTTACAGGAGGTTTTGAAAACCCAACAGGCCGAAACAGACAAGGCCAAGAAAGAATTAAGCAGCGCCTTAAGCACCACTGAACAGCTGAAGGAAGACTTCAAGAAAGAACGGGCTGATTGGGCCACTGAGAAGGCCACTTTAATCAAAAGAGCAAAAAATGCTGAAGCTGCCCTTAAACCGGTGGTAGATGAACTTACAGCCGTAAAGCGGCAAGTACACTCCATGACCGCTGCGATCTTTGGTAAGCTCCTTTGAACTTCTGTGATAACTTCAACCTGCTGTAGTATAAATCCGGTTTGAGATCGTCCCTATATTGTTGTAGGCATACGCATCGGGCACTTAGGAAATGATGTGCGGAAGAAACTGAAGGCTGTCTACACCTTAGTAGAAAAATTATATACCGGAGCCCAACGGATCATCACCACAGCCTCTCATAACAACCCGGCACCTTCATTAATCCAGGACACTCTGAACAGGTTGTCGATGCTTCCGGCCCGGTTTGAGGAGCTGAAAAAATCCGCTGCTTTCGAGCCGGAGCTATTACCGCTTTGATCCGGGCCAAGGCATGGGTGCGATTTTGACCACGTGGAAGCAGCTCAAGGCTATCCCAGCGTGAAAGAAGATGGCTCTGAATTTAACGAAGAGGATTTAAGGGCGATAAACCGTGCGGTCGCCCTCGGCTTGTCATTTGGTGAAGAAGCGATTTGACG
Source organism: Aegilops speltoides (assembly GCA_021437245.1). Lineage (NCBI taxonomy): Eukaryota > Viridiplantae > Streptophyta > Magnoliopsida > Poales > Poaceae > Aegilops > Aegilops speltoides. The sequence goes on from CM038143.1 coordinate 64,072,584, forward strand.
CATTATCTAGCACAATACAATGACCGAACAAGCGAGTGCCTGCCCCAACTCTTGAAGCGGAGAATCGATCCCTCAATCCGTAAGCACACTTACGCCCCGATATTGAACCATCTTCCCGATCCATGAAGAGGCTGTTTTCCCGGCTTTAATGGGAATCGTTGGACCACCGTTGATTTCACCAATGGGTAGAGTCGAGGAAGTCAAGCGGCGGAGGATGAGGAGCAGGCTTGAACCGGAAGCCGGTTTGAATAGTTGTCTTTGGCATCTGTCCAAAAGAACAATGATCTTATTTGGGCACCGTGTTGCCTTGTAATAGGATAATTAATACTTCTATCTTGAGTATGCCTTCGTGCATAAGTACTGAAGCGTTTGTTCGAAAAAACCTCGATTCTTATTCCCTGCAATCAGAAAAATTTGAACTTCGGTGGCGGTTATACCGCCAGCCGGTTTATGATCTTGATATGTGTATCAATAACATAACAAATAAGTGATACGAAATACCTGCCATGTCTGGGCATGAAGCTGGCTTAGCCAAGCTTAAAGCGGAGGTTTTACAAACCATTACCATAATTAAAGTGGGAAGAAAATAGCTCCCATATAAACCGTGCTGAATCAACACAAGCCCCCTTGTTACTCCATGATGGTAATAGGAAAAAGGTAAACCGGGCATACGTCTCCGGATTAAAGGGGAAACAAATCCGTCGGCTGATCCGGAAAAAGGTGTTTGTTGATATAAAATAAATCCAACAAAAACAAAAAACAATCAAGCCATGAAAATAATATGGAAGCAAAGGCAATGATAAAAATCCGTTTGCAAAAATATGCTATACTGAGCTGATCAGACGGTGTTACCATGGTCGGACAGGATCAAGCCCCCAATAGGTGTGACAATGATTCAAATCAGCCAGGTCCCCAAATGATTCGTGGCATATATGCGGATCAAGAGGCGTGGCAATGGTTCGGTTCGACCATGCCCCAAGTGATTTTGTGGCCTTAGGTCGACCAAGAGGCGTGATGGTTCAGACTTGACCATGTCCCCAAGTGATCTGGTGGCTGTCGCCTATCAAAAGGTGTCGCGTTGGTTAGGACACGACCAAGGCCCCTAGTGATATATAAAAAAGGCAAATGTCAAGGGGTAAACCGGAGGCCGCTTTAAAAACAGAGCCACTCCATGTAACCACGCATGATAAGAAAGACAGAGACCCTGCTTTAGCTGAGGCTCCGGTTTTATTATATCAAAGATAATATATACATTGTCATGCTATGTACATAGATAGAGCCGATGGCTCAAGTGTAGTAAGGCCGAAGATGAGCTATCTTCCACGGCCTGTTGGTCTCCTCCTCTGATGTGCGTGAGTCTTGATGCTCTCGAATATCAATCAGATAGTACGACCCGTTGTGCAGATTCTTGCTGACCACAAAAGGCCCTTCCCAAGGCGGGGTTAACTTGTGCATATCCGTCTGGTCTTGGATGAGTCGAAGCACCAAATCTCCTTCCTGAAAGGTTATGGTTCTAACCCGGCGACTGTGATAGCGACGAAGATCTTGTTGGTAAATCGCTGAACGGGCAGCCGCTATATCACGCTCCTCGTCCAATAGATCCAAAGCGTCTTGCCGTGTCATCTCATTGTCCGCTTCAACATAAGCTGCCACACGAGGCGAATCGGGGCGGATATCACTAGGGAGAACTGCCTCCGCTCCGTAGACCATGAAAAATGGTGTGTATCCTGTGGATCGGTTTGGCGTAGTATTGATACTCCATAACACAGATGGCAGCTCTTCAACCCAACATCCTGGTGTTCTTTGCAATGGGACCATAAGCCGAGGTTTGATGCCTCACAAGATTTCTTGATTAGCTCGTTCTGCCTGTCCATTAGACTGGGGGTGCGCCACTGACGACACGTCAAGTCGGATGTGCTCACGTTCACAGAACTCCTTCATAGCACCCTTGGATAAATTGGTACCATTGTCAGTGATGATACTGTGTGGAAAGCCAAACCGGAAAATCACCTTTTTGATGAACTGCACCACTGTTGCTGCATCACACTTGCCGACAGCTCCGCTTCAACCCACTTGGTAAATTTGTCAACCGCCACCAAAAGGTGGGTTTTCTTATCCTTGGATCTTTTAAAAGGTCCAACCATATCCAACCCCAAGTTGCAAACGGCCACGTTATTGGAATCATCCTCAATTCTTGAGCGGCACATGAGCACGCCTTGAAAATTTCGACAACCATCGCACCGCTTAACCAAGTCCTCCGCATCGAGATGCTTGTCAACCAGTAAAACCGTGATTTAAACGCCTTTGCCACCAGAGACTTTGAACCGGCGTGGTGTCCACAATCCCCTTCATGGATTTCCCTTAAGATTTCACAACCTTCCTCAGGAGAAACCCAACGTTGAAACGCCCCTGATACACTACAATGATGCAATTCACCATTGAGAATCGTCATAGACTTGGATCGCCGGACGATCTGCCTGGCTAGAATCTCATCTTCTGGCAACTCCCCCCGGTTCATGTAGGCAAGATAAGGAACCGTCCAATCTGGAATAGCATGTAACGCTGCCACCAATTGAGCCTCCGGATCAGGAATAGCCAAATCCGCTTCACCTGGGAGCTGGACTGACGGGTTGTGCAATACGTCCAAAAAGACATTAGGCGGGACCGGTTTCCGCTGAGAACCCAAACGGCTTAAAGCGTCCGCCGCTTCATTCTTCCGATGGTCCACATGATCCACTTGATAAGCTTTGAAGCAACCCGCAATATTATCCACTTCTCGACGATATGCAACCATGAGCGGGTCCTTAGAATCCCAAGTGCCAGACACCTGTTGAGCCACGAGGTCCGAGTCACCGAAGCACTTAACCCGGCTTAAGTTCATCTCTTTAGCCATCCGGAGACCATGGAGCAAGGCTTCGTATTCAGCTGCATTATTAGTACAAGGGAACATCAAGCGGAGAACATAACAAAACTTATCACCTCGTGGGGAAGTTAATACGACTCCAGCCCCCGAGCCTTCCAACTGCCTGGATCCATCAAAATGAATAGTCCAATATGTGTGATCCGGCTTCTCTTCTGGTGCTTGTAACTCCGTCCAGTCATTGATGAAATCACCAATGCTTGAGACTTCACCGCCGTCCGAGGTATATACTTCAGTCCGTGTGGCCCAAGCTCTATAGCCCACTTGGCAATCCGCCGATCGCCTCCGGTTCTCAGATGATATCACCCAAGGAGCTGAATCGACCATCGTGATGGGGTGCCCTTGAAAGTATTGCTTCAACTTCCGACTGGCCATGAAAACACCGTAGACTAGCTTCTGCCAATGTGGGTACCTTTGCTTAGATTCAATAAGCACCTCGCTGATATAGTAAACCGGCCGCTGAACCGGATATTCCTTGCCTGCCTCCTTGCGCTCCACCACAATAGCCAACGCTAACTGCCCGAGCATTGGCTGCTACATATAATAACAGTGGCTCCTTGTCAACCGGAGCTGCAAGAACAGGCGGATTGGCTAGTTGCCGCTTCAAGTCCTCAAATGCTTCATCAGCAGCCGGACTCCAGACGAAATTGTCTGTCTTCCTCAACATTTGGTATAAAGGGATGGCCTTCTCCCCGAGGCGGCTGATAAACCGGCTCAGTGCGGCAATTATGCCCGCCAAACGCTGAACATCGTTGATACACTTCGGTTTAGCCAGGGAGGTAATAGCTGTAATTTTCTCCGGATTAGCCTCAATTCCTCTGTTAGACACCAGGAAGCCCAATAACTTGCCTGCCGGAACACCAAAAACACACTTGGCCGGATTAAGCATCATCTTGTAAATGCGCAAGTTGTCAAAGGTTTCCTTCAAATCATCCACCAGCGTCTCCTTCTGTCTTGACTTTACTACAATATCATCCACATAGGCGTGCACATTGCGGCTGATCTGTTTATGCAGGAAATTCTGGACACACCGTTGATAGGTGGCTTGGGCACTCTTGAGCCCGAAGGGCATAGATACATAGCAGAAGGCTCCAAAGGGAGTAATAAACGTTGTCTTCTCCTGGTCCTTAACAGCCATTTTGATCTGATGATATCCAGAGTACGCATCCAAAAAACTCAAACGCTCACAACCCGCCGTGGCATCAATGATCTGGTCAATGCGGGGAAGGGCAAAAGGATCCGCTGGACAGGCTCTATTAAGATCTGTGTAATCCACACACATATGCCAAGTGCCGTTTTTCTTAAGGACCAGCACCGGATTAGCAAGCCACTCTGGATGGAACACCTCAATGATAAAGCAAGCTGCCAAAAGCCTGGCCACTTCCTCTCCAATGGCTTTGCGCCTTTCTTCGTTAAACCGGCGGAGGAACTGTTTCACCGGTTTATACTTAGGATCCACATTAAGAGTGTGCTCAGCGAGTTCCCTCGGTACACCTGGCATGTCGGACGGTTTCCATGCAAAGATGTCGATTCTCACGGATGAACTTCGATGGAGCGCTTTCCTATTTGGGATCAAATTGGCACTGATAGTGAACTGCTTGGACGAATCGCCGGGCACGAAGTCAACAAGCTTGGTCTCAGCTGCCGTTTTGAACTTCAGATCCGAATCATGCTCTGTAGTTGGCTTCTTCAAAGGAGTCATATCTACCGGATCAACATTGTCCTTATAGAACTTCAACTCCTCCGTGGCACAGACCGACTCTGCATAAGCCGCATCACCTTCCTCACATTCTAAAGCGACCCTACGGCTCCCATGAACCGTTATCGTCCCTTTGTAACCCGGCATCTTGAGCTGTAAGTAGATATAACAAGGCCGCGCCATAAACTTGGCATAAGCCGTCCGCCCAAACAAAGCGTGATACGGGCTCCGGATTTTCACCACTTCAAAGGTTAGTTTTTCTGACCGGGAATCGTGCTCGTCCCCAAAAGCCACATCTAGGGCTATCTTACCAACAGGATATGCAGATTTGCCTGGTACTACACCATGGAACACCGTATTAGGCGGTGCGAGATCCTTGTGCATTAGACCCATGCGGCGGAATGTCTCATAGTATAGTATGTTAATACTGCTTCCTCCATCCATAAGTACCTTGGTGAACTCATAACCCCCCACCTGAGGGTCTACCACTAATGCTAGCTGGCCCGGATTATCAACCCGGGGTGGATGATCCTCTCTGCTCCACACGATAGGCTGCTCTGACCAGCGTAAGTAACGCGGTAAGGCCGGTTCAACAGAATTCACTGCTTGCTTGTGGAGTTTTCGGTCGAGCTTATCCAAGCTAGTTGTAAAAACATGATATTGCCCATTGTTCAACTGCTTTGGCTGGCTCTGATAACCCGACTGTTGCTGCTGATTATTCTGGTTGTTGTGACATACTGATTGAGACTGAACCGAGGCTCCATCATGACCCGGCCCATGGAAACCGGATCCTGAACCGCCTCCTGACCCATGGTCATATTGGAAGGCATTAGAGTTTTTGAACTCCTGCATAATATAACAATCCTTCCAAAGGTGGTTAGCCGGCGACTCCTTCGTCCCGTGCTTTGGGCCAGTTGCCGATAACTTCAGTTACAAAACATGATCATCTCATGCAATAAAATATAGCATCACGTCTTGACCATATCACATCACAACATGCCCTGCAAAAACAAGTTAGACGTCCTCTACTTTGTTGTTGCAAGTTTTACGTGGCTGCTACGGGCTTAGCAAGAACCGTTCTTACCTACGCATCAAAACCACAACGATAGTTCGTCAAGTTAGTGTTGTTCTAACCTTCGCAAGGACTGGGCGTAGCCATACTCGATTCAGCTAAAGTGAGAGAGCAGACACCGCCAGACCACCTTTAAGCACGAGTGCTCGTGGCGGTGAAACCGGTCTCGCACAGACGCATAATGTCGGTCGGGCGCTTCATCTCACAATACCACGAACCAAAGTATGACATCTGGTAAGCAAGTATGACTTGTATCGCCCACAACTCACTTGTGTTCTACTCGTGCATATAACAAAAACGCATAAAACCTAGGCTCGGATGCCACTGTTGGGGAACGTAGTAATTTCAAAAAAAATTCCTACGCACATGCAAGATCATGGTGATGCATAGCAACAAGAGGGGAGAGTGTTGTCCATGTACCCTTGTAGACCGTAAGCGGAAGCGTTATGACAACGCGGTTGATGTAGTCGTAATCCGACCAATCCAAGTACCGAACGTACGGCACCTCCGAGTTCAGCACATGTTCAGCTCGATAACGATCCCCGGACTCCGATCCAGCAGGGTGTCGGGGATGAGTTCCGTCAGCACGACGGCATGGTAACGATGATGATGTTCTACAGACGTAGGGCTTCGCCTAAGCACCGCAACGATATGACCGAGGTGGAATATGGTGGAGGGGGGCACCGCACACGGCTAAGGAACGATCACGAAGATCAACTTGTGTGTCTATGGGGTGCCCCCCCCCACCCCCGTATATAAAGGATCAAGGGGGAGGCCGGCCGGCCCTTGGAGGGCGCGCCAAGGAGGGGGAATCCTCCTCCTAGTAGGAGTAGGATTCCTCCTTTCCTACTTCTACTAGGAGGAGGAAGGAAGGGGGAGAGGGGGAAGGAAAGGGGGGGCGCCGCCCCCCTCCTAGTCCAATTCGGACCAGAGGGGGGAGGGGGCGTGCGGCCCATGCTGGTCGCCCCTCTCTCCTTTCCCCTAAGGCCCATAAGGCCCATTACACTCCCGGGGGTTCGGTAACCCTCCGGACTCGGTTTTCTCGAAATCACCGAAACACTTCCGGTGTCGAATATAGTCGTCAATATATCAATCTTTATGTCTCGACCATTTTGAGACTCCTCGTCATGTTCGTGATCACATCGGTACTCGAACAAACTTGGTACATCAAAACTTATAAACTCATAATAAAGCATCATCGCATAGCGTTAAGCGTGCGGACCCTACGGGTTTGAGAAGTATGTAGACATGACCTAGAACTATTCTCGGTCAATAACCAATAGAGGACCTGGATGCCCATATTGGCTCCTACATATTCTACGAAGATCTTTATCGGTCAAACCGCATAACAACATACGTTGTTCCCTTTGTCATCGGTATGTTAATTGCCCGAGATTCGATCGTCGGTATCCAATACCTAGTTCAATATCGTTACCGGCAAGTCTCTTTACTCGTACGTAATGCATCATCCCATAACCAACTCATTGGTCACATTGTTTGCAAGGCTTATAGTGATGTGCATTACCGAGAGGGCCCAGAGATACCTCTCCGACAATCGGAGTAACAAAGCCTAATATCGAAATACGCCAACTCAATATGTACCTTTGGAGACACCTGTAGTACTCCTTTATAATCACCCGATTCGTTGTGGCGTTTGGTAGTACCCAAAGTGTTCCTCCGGTAAATGGGAGTTGCATAATTCTCATAGTTACGAGGAACATGTATAAGTCATGAAGAAAGCAATAGCAATATACTAAACGATCAAGTGCTAGGCTAACGGAATGGGTCATGTCAATCACATCATTCTCCTAATGATGTGATCCCATTAATCAAATGACAACACATGTCTATGGTTAGGAAACATAACCATCTTTGATTAATGAGCTAGTCAAGTAGAGGCATACTAGTGACTATATGTTTGTCTATGTATTCACACATGTATCATGTTTCCGGTTAATACAATTCTAGCATGAATAATAAACATTTATTATGATATGAGGAAATAAATAATAACTTTATTATTGCCTCTAGGGCATATTTCCTTTAGCTTGTGCATATCAAACTGATCCTGGATGAGCCGGAGCACCAAGTCGCCTTCTTGAAAGGTTCTGCTCCTAACCCGGCGGCTGTGATAGCGGCGCAGGTCTTGTTGATAAATCGCCGAGCGGGCTATTGCCAAGTCTTGCTCCTCATCCAACAAGTCAAGTGCATCTTAATGAGCTTCTTCGTTGTCAGCCTCAACGTAAGGCGCCACGCGGGGTGAATCGTGCCAGATGTCACTTGGCAGGACCGCCTCTGCACCATACACCATAAAGAAAGGCGTGTAGCCTGCAGATCTGTTAGGCGTAGTGTTGATGATCCATAACACCGAAGGTAACTTCTCCACCCAACAACCCAGAGTCCGCTGTAAGGGGACTAAGAGCCGGCGGTTGATACCCTTTAGGATCTCTTGATTAGCTCTTTCTTCTTAACCATTTGACTGAGGACGAGCAACAGCCGAAACATCAAGCCGGATATGTTCTCGTTGACAGAACTCCTCCATGGCACCCTTGGAGAGATTAGTGCCGTTATCAGTTATAATGTTGTGTGGGTAACCAAAATGAAAGATCACCATTTTCATGAATTGAACCGTCGTGGCTGCATCACACTTACTGACTGGCTCTGCCTCCACCCACTTTGTAAACTTATCCACTGCCACCAGGAGATGTGTCTTTTTATCCTTAGTCCTCTTGAAAGGTCCAACCATGTCAAGCCCCCAGACTACAAACGACCAAGTGATTGGAATCATCCTCAACTCTTGAGCCGGCACATGAGCTCGTCGTGAAAACTTTTGACAACCGTCACATTTACTGACCAGATCCTCCGCATCAGCATGAGCCGTCAGCCAGTAGAAACCATGACGGAAAGCTTTGGCTACAAGAGATTTTGACCCGGCATGATGGCCACAATCCCCTTCATGGATCTCACAGAATATTTCTTGGCCTTCTGCAGGTGACACACAGCGTTGAAATGCCCCAGTGACGCTTAGGTGATGTAACTCGCCATTAACAATCGTCATAGATTTGGAGCGCCTGACGATTTGTCTTGCCAAGGTCTCATCCTCAGGTAACTCACCCCGGGTCATATAAGCCAAATATGGCACTGTCCAATCTAGGATAACGTGAAGAGCTATCACCAGCTGTGCCTTCGGGTCTGGCACCGCTAGTTCTTCCTCGGTAGGCACCCTGACAGAAGGGTTATGTAAAATATCGAGAAAGGTGTTAGGCGGCACCGGCTTACGCTGAGATCCCAACTGGCTTAAAGCATCCGCTGCCTCATTCTTCCTTCAATCAATGTGCTCCACTTGATAACCCTTGAAGTGACCAGCCACAGCATCTACTTCACGATGATAAGCCGCCATAAGGGGATCCTTGGAATCCCACTTGCCTGACACCTGTTCAGCCACGAGATCTGAGTCGCCCAAACACCTTACCCGGCTTAAGTTCATCTCCTTGGCCATCCGGAGACCATGGAGCAATGCCTCGTACTCAGCTGCATTGTTAGTACACGGAAACATAAGCCGGAGTACATAACAAAATTAGTCACCTCGAGGGGAAGTTAAAACAACTCCAGCCCCCGAGCCTTCTAGCTGTCTGAACCCGTCAAAGTGAATAGTCCACTATGTGTTAACTAGCTTATCCTCAGGTGCCTGCAAGTCTGTCCAATCATTGATAAAGTCCACCAAGGCCTGAGACTTAATAGCAGTACGTGGCATGTACTTCAAACCATGAGGCCCAAGCTTGATAGCCCACTTGGCAACTCGTCCGGTGGCCTCCCTATTCTGGATGATGTCTCCCAAAGGGGCGGAACTTACCACAGTTATAGGATGACTTTGAAAGTACTGTTTCAACTTCCGGTTGGCCATAAACACTCCGTAGACGAGTTTCTGCCAATGTGGATATCTTTGTTTAGACTCAATGAGCACCTCACTGATGTAGTAAACCGGCCGTTGAACCGGATGCTCCTTGCCTGCTTCCTTACGCTCCACCATGATGGTAATCCTGACGGCTAGCGAATTGGCAGCCACGTATAATAGCAATGGCTCTTTATCAACGGGAGCTGCAAGAACCGGTGGCTCAGGCAACTGTCTCTTCAAGTCTTCAAAGGCAGCATCGGCAGCATCACTCCAGACAAAAGTGTCTGTCTTCTTCATCATCTGATATAGGGGTAGGGCCTTCTCACCTAACCGGCTTATGAACCGGCTTAAAGCGGTAACACGACCCGCCAGTCGCTGAACATCATTGATGCACGCCGGTTTAGCTAGAGAGGTAATTGCCTTACTCTTCTTCGGATTAGCTTCAATGCCTCTGTTTGATACCAGAAAACCCAAAAGCTTGCATGTAGGCACACCAAATACACACTTGGCTGGGTTAAGCATCATTTTATAAACCCGGAGATTATCAAAGGTTTCTTTCAAGTCGGATATTAAGGTTTCCTTCTCTCTGGACTTCACCACGATGTCATCTACATAAGCATGAACATTACGCCCGATTTGATCGTGTAAACAGTTTTGCACACATCGCTGATAAGTCGCCTGAGCACTCTTGAGTCCAAACGGCATAGATACATAACAGAAGGCCCCAAACAGAGTGATGAAAGCCATCTTCTCCTGGTCCTTAACTGCCATTTTGATCTGATGATAAGTAGAGTAAGCATCCAAAAAACTCAAACATTCACAACCCGCCGTAGCGTCAATGATTTGGTCAATACGGGGGAGAGCAAAGGGATCAGCCAGACAAGCCTTGTTTAAGTCCGTGTAGTCCACACACATCCGGCAGGTGCCGTTCTTTTTGAGGACAAGCACCGGGTTAGCCAACCACTCCGGGTGAAAAACTTCAATAATAAACCCGGCCGCTAAGAACCGGGCGACTTCCTCTCCAATAGCTTTCTGTCTCTCTTTGTTAAAACGTCGAAGAAACTACCTGACCGGCTTATACTTCGGATCAATATTGAGAGTGTGCTCAATGAGTTCCCTCGGTACACCCGGCATGTCAGAAGGTTTCCATGCAAAGATGTCCTGGTTCTCACGGATGAACTCGATGAGCGTGCTTTCCTATTTGGGATCCAAATTGCTGCTAATGCTGAATTGCTTAGAAGAGTCACCTGGGGTAAAGTCAACAAGCTTCGTCTCGGCGGCCGATTTAAACTTCAACGTCGGGTCATGCTCTGTAGTTGGTTTCTTCAGGGAGGTCATATCCGCTGGGTCAACATTATCTTTATAAAATTTGAGCTCTTCCGCTGCACAGGCAGACTCAGCATAAGCCGCGTCGCCTTCTTCACATTCCAACGCTACCTTCCGACTTCCACGCATAGTGATGGTGCCCTTGTGACCCGACATTTTGAGCTGCAAATAAACATAACACGGCCGTGCCATGAACTTAGAATAAGCCGGCCGCCCAAACAGAGCATGATACGGGCTCCTGATTTTGACCACCTCAAACATCAACTTCTCAGCCCTGGAGTCATATTCATCTCTGAAGGCCACCTCCAGCTCAATCTTGCCAACTGGGTAAGCCGACTTACCAGGAACCACTCCATGGAAAACAGTGTTGGATGTCCTCAGATTCTTATCAGTTAACCCCATGCGTTGAAAGGTCTCATAATAGAGGATGTTGATGCTACTACCTCCGTCCACGAGTACCTTAGTGAATTTATATCCACCAACCTGAGGTGCTACCACTAAGGCCAACTGGCCCGGATTATCGACCCATGAAGGGTGATCTTCTCTGCTCCATACAATGGGCTGTTCTGACCACCTCAACTAACGAGGAACTGCTGGCTCAATAGAATTCACGGCCCTCTTATGAACCTTTTGGTCGCGTTTGCATAAGCTAGTAGTAAACATGTGGTACTGCCCACCATTCAACTGCTTCGGATTGCTTTGATAACCCGACTGCTGCTCCTGCTGCTATCCTTGACCAGATTGATGTTGATTATAGCTGCCTTGACGTCCCTGAAAGTCGGAACCTGAACCGCCGCCTGGGCCATGAAAACCGCCAGCCCCTGAACCGCCACCAGACCCATTATTGCCATCAAAGGTGTTGGAATTCTTAAACACTTTCATGATCGCGCAATCCTTCCACAGGTGTGTGGCGGGCCGCTCCCTGGTGCCGTGTCTCGGGCAGGGCTCATTGAGTAGCTGCTCAAGAGATGGGCCTGACCCGCCGGATCGAGGCGGCTTACCCTTATGTCTCTGATTGTTACCTTGCGCATTGGAATTGGCCACAAACTCCGGGTTACCATCCGCCTTATGCTTATTGCCTCCTTGATTCATCGGGTTATGCTGCTGCCCCTTTCCATTGTCGTTCTTCTTTCCCTTTCTGGTCTTTTCCTCATCAGACGCGGGATCCTTGGTACTATCAGAATCGGCATATTTTACTAAAGCCGCCATCAGCGTTCCCATATCATTGCAATCACGCTTAAGGCTCCCCAGATTCTGCCTCAGCGGCTCAAAACGACAATTCTTCTCCAACATGAGGACTGCAGAGCCGGCATCCATCTTGTCAGATGAATGTATTATCTCCTTGACCCGGCGTACCCAATGAGTCGTAGATTCACCTTCCTCCTGTTTACAATTTGTCAAGTCCACAATCGACATAGATTGCTTGCAAGTGTCCTTGAAGTTCTGTATAAAGTGGGCTTTTAGTTCTGCCCATGAACCAATGGAATTGGGTGGCAAACCCTTCAACCAGGACCGGGTTGTTCCATCTAACATCATGGTGAAGTACTTAGCCATCGCCGCATCGCTGACTTCCAATAACTCCATCGCCATCTCATAACTATCGATCCAAGCTCCGGGCTGCAAGTCGGCCATGTAATTCGGCACCTTTCGAGGTCCCTTGAAGTCCTTGGGTAGGCGCACGTTACGCAGAGCCGGTACCAGACAAGGAACACCGCCGGTTCTAGTGGCTACTCCCGCCTCAACGGAAGTCGTTGGATACTCTGGGAAATCTTGATGCGCCTTTTGTTGAGCCGCTAGCTGAGCCGCCCGCTCGTTCTCCTGACGCATTCGGTCTTGCATCGGATTATAGCCACCAGGCTGGTTACGGCGTTGGGTGTTGCTTGACAAAGCTTCAGACTCCATGTGCCTACTGTAACTCAGGCTCCGGTTCTGACGAGGCGGCGCTAACCAAGGCGGAGGAGTTGAATGAATCCTGTCCCGGCTGTAAGAATAGGTCTCTTGCTGAGCTAAGGCCATCTGGAGAAGTTCTCTGACCCTCCAGGTCTCCACTGCTATCGGGTCATCGCCGTCCATGGGAAGAGTCGCCAAATGCGCTGAAGCCGCGATTAAGTTCTCCATGGGGTTGGAAAAGTGACCCGGTGGTATCGGCACATAACGCGACGGTGCCATGCTCCCATGAGGAGGTGCCATCTCCCGAGGCTGAGTCGGCCCTCCTGTTCCGGCTGTCATAAACTGATTGGTCTCAGGTGGGTTACTTTGGCCGGCTCCGGGTGTAGCAAAAAGAACCCGAGAGTCGTAATTCGGAGGTAAACAGGACTGGGTTTTCTGATGTCTCCTCCTCATTACCTCATTAGATGCGTTCAGGCTCATCATAAGCTGGTAGGCTTCTGACTGCAACCGCTGCGCCCGGGCGTCTAGAGCCGCCCGCTTTATGGCTAATCTAGTGTCCTCGGCTGCCAAGGCCTCCTTGGCCTGAGCTATTTCCTCACGCACCCGTGCCACCTCCGCGTCATGCTCATCTTTATCCGTGGGAATAACCGTTGCGGTTAATAGGGTCGTAAGCTTGTCCATGAGATCTATCGGCTTTGAGCGGTAGGCGCCGCAGGGCCACCTGCCTGACTGATCGTATCCTCAGCGTTATTGCTACAGCAGCTGTAGAGTTTGAGCCGGGCTGAGTCCCGGCCATAAAGACTCCTGCCCATCTTGGCGGCTCACAGGGGTCCGGAATACTGGTGCCATCAGAACAGCCCCCGAGCATGCCGTCTTGCACTTGGTACAATGAATCTGTTGAGCCGGCAGACGAATCACCGTCTGACAGGACGACCGTCTCACCCCATCTCCAGATCCTTCAGAGAGTTCCTCTCCGTGGATGTAGCCCACGAAGGCACGCTTCATAACAGGTTGAATCCGGGTCTTCCTCGCATGCTGAGCCGTCTCGACGAGGTCGGTGCAGTTGTCCGGCTCAGGGCCCGGCTCATCGATCCGGCCGATGAAGATGTGGATTCCGCTGAAGGGAACCCGGTACCCATACTCAATTGAGTCGGCGTCGGGACCCCAGCCTTCGTCGTCGATGTAGATCTTACCGCGACGACTCTTGGTCATACGGCCCACTACGTATCCCTTGAGCCCTTCGAAGTTGCCCTTCAAGAACTCAAATCCACCGTGCACTGGCCCCACGGTGGGCGCCAACTATCATGGAATTGTCACGTCAGATGTCCTCGTGAAAGGACTTAGTTGTGGAGCCATTGCAACTAGGAAGCTTGAAGGGGTTAATAGGGACAAAGGACACGAGAAGTTTATACTAGTTCGGCCCCTTACGATGAAGGTAAGGCCTATGTCTAGTTGGGTTGGTATTGATGTTTCGATGACCGGGGAGCGAGATACACTATGCTCGGCTCTCGTTGAGTTGTTTCTTGCCCTAAACCGCCAGCAGGTCGTCCCCTTATATACGGGTTGGCATACAGCGGGCCTCTGAAGTCCCGGCGGCTTATAAGCAAATGTCCGGCTCGGTGACTAGTTAAATCTACCTTATGATACAAGTCAAGCCATTATGGCGGTTTACTACAACGGGCCTTAAGTCGCCTGTGGGCTTAAGCCCTTTATTGAACCTTCATCTTCATGCTTGGTCTTGGGCTTCTTTCTGGTGAGTCTCTTTGCGTAACCCGGCCCCTCCTGTGCGGCTTACACAAATAGTTATATCCCCGATGGCTAGGCTATCACGGCTATTACACATATTACATTCGGGCATCAAAGTTCGCCACCAGTGCAAATATAGGGAACAAAGCAACATATCATATACACTGGTTGTCAAAGTTGGCGACCAGCGCAAATAAACGCCGCAGCAAAACAAATCCGAGGCTGAAACCACTTGAAGATCTCAAGAAACAATATCACAGGTACCCATAATCTTTGGTAAGATGCTTAGCAAGCTTATTAACTTTCTCTTGTTTGGCGCTTAAATCCTCCAGCGCTTGTTGTTGCACCAGAAAATATGCATCTGAATTCTGCAGGGACTTCCTCAGTCCTTTAGCTTCCTGTCGCAGCACATCTGATCGATGTCTTTCAACCTGAAGTTGAGACTTAAGAAGACGAACTGATTCAGGCAGCGAGTTCGAAGAGCTTGTGCCAGCAGTAGTGGCCAGTAACTCGAACACTACATCAAGACAGGACTTTTGGGTTCCCTCCACTAGTAGAAAAGGGGGCAAAGGTCCAGGCCGAGTCAGCCCATTAGTCCCGGTTCAGTCTAGAACCGGGACCCGTGGGGGCATTGGACCCGGTTCGTGAGCCCCGGGGCCGGCCGGGCCACGTTGGCCATTGGTCCCGGTTCGTCTGGACCTTTTGGTCCTGGTTGGTGGGACGAACCGGGACCAATGGGCCTCGCTCTGGCCCACCACCATTGGCCCGGTTGGTGGCATGAACCAGGACCAAAGGCTGCCCTTTAGTCGGTTCATGCCACCAACCAGGACCAATGATGTGCCTATATATACCCCCTCGCGTAAGCGAGCACACCTGCTTGCTTTTTCCTCACGCCGAGGGGAGAGGGCTTGGTGGTGCTCTAGCTCACCTCCTATGCACACAAGGTGTTCGATGGAATGCCCGAGCCACACTACTTAAGCTTTCTCCATTTTCCTCAATATTTGTCTAGGTTTAGCGGTCCGTCATGCCCCGTCCCCGTCTTCACCACTGTCGATCACTCGCACCGATCTCATCGCCGGCACCACCGTGGTAAGCCTCTTGTTCTTATCTTCTTTCTGAAAGAAAAATATTCTTACTTGTATGTTTAGATAGATACTTGTATTATTTTCTTACTTTTATTATTGCATCTTATATAGTGCGATGGTTTTGGTATCCGCCCCCGTCGGCCCTCGTCCTGTCTATGATTCGGATGTGGTATATGTTATCTTTTCATAACTATTGGTTCATTTATTGTTTATGACAATTATGCCGACCAACGTGACATAGATTTTATTTATCTAGGAGGTTGTTGAACTGGAAATTCCAACCGACCCTATTGTCGAGAGGTTAAATTTAGTTGAAGAATAAAACAATTTCTTGAAGGAAAAAATAAGAAAAATTGAGGAGGAGAAGATGATATTGGAGTTGCATGTTGCGGATGTCGTCGATGATCACAAGATCAAGATGGATGCAATGCGCTTGAAGATTAGAAAGATTAAAAAATATGCCATTCATACCGAGGCTTGGTATCATTATGTCGTTGGATCAGTTGTTACCTTAGTTGCGATTATGATCGCATTTGTTTTCGCATTGAAATGTTTTACATAGTTTCAATGTATGGTTTAATTAATTTAGAGGTTCTGCAGAGCTTTATGTTGTTAGATGAGAACTATGTATGTACTTTGGTTTTAATGTGATGATGAACTTCTATTAATTTGGTCACTTAATTATCTATTCATGATGTTCTGTAATGGTGTTTGACACACTTAATTATATATAATGCACGCAGATGAACCGACAATGGATGTACGGTGACAGACACACCTCCGAGTACATTAAGGGCGTGCATGATTTTCTCAAAGTGGCTGAGGAAAACAAGCAGAATGGTTTTATGTGTTGTCCATCTTGTTTGTATGTGGGAATCTGAAGTCTTACTCGACGGAAAATCCTTCTCACCCACCTGCTTTACAAGGGTTTCATGCCACACTATAATGTTTGGATGAGGCGCGGAGAAATAGGGGTTATGATGGAAGGCGGCGAAGAAGAAGAGTACGATGACAACTATGTGCCCCCTGAATACGGTGATGCTCTTGAACATCAAGAGGAACCGGATGATGTGCGATGTCTTTGCAGCAGTGAAGCTCTTGAAGATCAAGAGGAACCAGACGATGTGCCCGATGATGATGATCTCCGCGGGTCATTGTCGATGCAAGGACGCAATGCAAAAGTCAAAGGAGAAGCTTAAGTTCGATCGCATGTTAGAGGATCACAAAAAGGGTTGTACCCGATTGCGAAGATGGTAACACAAACCTCGGTACCGTCTTTGGAATTGCTGCGATGGAAGGCGAGAATCTTGTGCTCGAGAAAGGATTTGAGAAGCTCTGAAAATATTGAAGAAGAAGCTTCCAAGGATAATGAATTGCCCGACGGTACATACGCAGCAAAGAAGGTCGTATGCCCTCTAGGATTGGAGGTGTAGAATATACATGCATGCCCTAATGATTGCATCCTCTATCGCGGTGCGTACAAGGATCTGAACGCATGCCCGGTATCACGGTGCATTCTGATATAAGATCGGGCGAGATGAGCTTGGTGATGTTGGCGTGAGCCCCGGAAGAGGGTTCTGCGAAGGTGATGTGGTATGCTCCTATAATACCACGGTTGAAACGTCTATTCAGAAACGGAGAGCATGCCAAGTTGATGCGATGGCATAGTGAGGACCGTCCGAAAGACAAGAAGTTGAGAGCACCCGCTGACGGGTCGCAGTGGAGAAAAATCGAGAGAAAGTACTGGGATGAGTTTGCAAGTGACCCAAGGAATGTATGGTTT
Organism: Aegilops speltoides; assembly: GCA_021437245.1. Lineage (NCBI taxonomy): Eukaryota > Viridiplantae > Streptophyta > Magnoliopsida > Poales > Poaceae > Aegilops > Aegilops speltoides. The sequence continues at coordinate 64,090,000 of CM038143.1, forward strand.
GCTTTAAGCGCGCATGGGATTAATCCTTTCGGGGAGCAGATGTAACATCCCCAACATCATGCTACAGTAATCTCCCCTAATGGTGGCCATGTCATCGTGATTACTATGCAGCTTGCCACTTGTCCAAAAATCAAAGCCTTTTTCAAATTTAAAATAAGTCAAATAAATTATTTCTCCAAACAGTAAAACAAAAATGTTCACTGGGTTGCAAATTTTCACTAACTAAATGTCATCAGAGTTTCAACATCATTTGAGATAGCTAATTTCCCCTGGGAATTAAAGCGGTTCCAAATCAACATTTTAAATGCTTTTCCATTTGTGAAAAATCCAAATCATTTCAAACTCCTCCCAAACTTTTTGTGGCAGGAGCCAAATATTATATTGTATTTATTTGGCCAAGTCCCACATTTCTGAGAACCCTTTTGGCACCTCAAATATTGCAAAGTTTTACGTAAAAAGAAATCAGTAAAAAAAAAAGGCAAAAGGGAAAAAGTGAAAGCCCCCTACCCCTGGGCCTAATCCACCCGAGCCAGCCCATCCAGCCCCTCCTGCACGGACACCTCCCTCTCCTGTTCCTCTGTCTGGTCGCTCACAGGCTCCGTCCCTTGAGATCACCTCGCCCGGCATCGCCCTTGAGAGGATAAGACCCCGACGCCTCGGTCCTCTCCCTGCGCCCCACTCACTCCCTGCTCTCCTCTGTCGCCCCACTCCCCTCTGGGTTCTCCCAGATCCCCTTCCCTCCACCTCCACGACCAGCTCGTCGCCGACCACTTCACCCCACCGCGACCACCGCCGCCCCGCACCTCGTCGGCATGTCTCGAGGTCCATCATCGCTCTCTCCATCGACTAGTGCCGCCCGTTGGAGCTCCTCAACTCTGCAACGCGAGATCGCCGTCGTCTTCTTCCTCTTGGTTCTTGGCGTCGTCGTCGATTCCGGCGGCTCTGCAGCTCCTAACCTTCCAACGAGCCACCGTGAGCTCCTCGTAAGCTCCCGACCTTTCCCTATGCTAGCGCCGTCGACCTCGCCCCTAGTTGCCGTCACCATTGGTGCTGCCCGCCGCCATGGTGAAGCTTCGTCGCCGTGGCCACCGTTGCCGCAGCTTCGCGTTGAGCTCGTAAACGAGCTCGTGAGGTTCCCAGAGCCCAACGCGCATGCGCTGCGTTTCCCGAGCCCGCTTCGCCGTTTACATCAAGCCGAACGCCGCCACCACCTCCACTCATCGCCGGCGCCGTTCCGGCAGCTCCAGCTCGGCCCGGCCTCACTGCTTGCGCAGCGAGCTCTCCCCGTTCGAACGCGCTTCGCCGCGCCGTGTTGGCCCCCAGAGGCGAATCGGCCGTCTCGGTCGTCGTCGCCGCTTGAGAGGTCGCCGGAGCCTTCTCCGGCGCCTGCCGACGTGGCGGTCAGGCCACCCCTGGTCCTTGCCGGTAGGCCCGGGTCCTGTTGACTAAGTTGACTCGATCGACTTTCTTGACTGGGCATCCTTGTCAATGACGGCGGGCCCCACTCGCTAATTAACCTTAGTGTATTTTAAAATGGTTAATTAACCTATCGACCACCAAACACCGGGGCCCACCCCTTAATTAGCTCTGTTTATATTTAAATGGACTCAATTAGCTCTCTGTCTATGACATGTGGGTCCCCATTGACCCCTGGTCGGTTTGACCTGGTCGGCGAGTCACATTGACTATTGGCGTCATCGGACGCGTCATCTTGACGTCATATTTCTATTCTTGTTAATTTAGATAATTCGGAAAATTGTTTAAACTTTGAAAATTCATAGAAATTAAACCGTAACTTTCGGATGAAAAAGTTTTCTACATGAAAGTTGCTCGAGCAGCGAGGCGAATCCGGATATGCGCCCGTTAGTCCTCCACACATCCTAGCATAGAGACCCTGCAGCTTTCCCCCTCCGTTTCATCTGTCCGAAAAATGCAAACATCGGGAAAACTTTCCCGGATGTTTCCCCCCTTCCACGATACCGCGTAGCACCGCGTTAGAACACGTCTAGCTCTGCCTGTTGTCCTGTTATGCACTTGCTTACTATGTATTTACTGTTTCTTCCCCCCTCTTCTCTTCGGTAGACCCCGAGACTGCCGCTGATGCCACTGTGATCGACTACGTCGACGACGACCCCTCCTTGCCAGAGCAACCAGGCAAGCCCCCCCTTTGATCATCCCGATATCGCCCATTCCATTCTCTCATGCTTGCATTAGATTTTGTTACTATTATTGTTTGCTCCTATTCTGCTGCATAGCCTATTTATTGTAACCTGCTATTGTTACCTTACCTGCTTATCCTAAACTGCTTAGTATAGGTTGGTTAGAGACCCATCAGTGACCCCCCCACCTTGTCCTTGTTGCCCCCGCTTCATCATCGAAGCCGATCAACGGGATCGAAGACCAGGCCCCGGCACTGCACATCACTTCCCCTTAGTTGCTCGACACTACTGGGTTACTATCGAGTACCGAGGGTGAACCTCTTGACGCCGATGTTAACCACGTAGTGCGATCATTCGATCGTGGTCATCGAGGGTGATTTCCTCCTTAACCACTTCGATCGACTCGTCATGCAACCCCTCAAGCGTGGACCTCGGTGAATCCTCTTCGTTCACCTTGATGACTACATCAGTGGAATTCACGGGGTGATTCCTCGAGTTTTTCCTTTGATGTTTAGACACACGGCTACTATGATTACTATGACTTTACCTTTGAACCATGTTACTAAAGGCGAATTCGACCACGAGGGTACCCGCACGAGCTTAATTGCGAGTGATGTGGAGTCGGGTTGACACGGAGGTGCCAGCGAGATAATTACGAGGCGGTCGGGCATTCTTAGCCCTTGCCGCAAGTCCTCGATCACGGGCAACGGGTCACATCTTCGTGAGTCTCTGCTTGTTACCGCGTGCTCCTAATCCACTACGATTTGGATATTTGATCAGGGGCCTCGGCACGATAGCACTAACCATCACGTGGGCATAGTATGGGCGTTCTGCGTCGTATGCATCAGCCGAAGCTTATTAGGCGTCGTGACGGGCGGCCTTGCGCCGGGTTGGACTGGTAAGCTTCTTCCTTTTAAGGAGGTAGCTAGGTCTCGCTCACCGTCACGCGTCGCATAGCGTGCAGGAGTTCCCGGGGAGATGGCCCATGACCCCTGGGGGCATAGGTCTAGTCCGGCGTGCTGACCTCTCTGTTAAGTCTAGGTCGGGTTGCGGCGTATTGTTTGGCGAGGCGGGCATGACCCAGAAAGTGTGTCCGGCGGAGTTAAGCGGCGTGGTGGGTAAGTTGGTGCACCCTGCGCAGGAAGAACTAATCTATGCATAGCCTGTCCTCTGATAGCGGACACTTGGAGTTGTATCGATCGATACAACTAGAAGCTGGATACTTGTGATGAGAATTGGATTGTGATGAGGTGATAACAGGATAGTATGGCTCTGGGATTGCTTTCTCACAGGAGTCGAGAAAGGATCTCTGGCGAGGTTGATAACACTACTACTACTTTACCTTATTCTACTCTACTCCCTCTGTTTCTTTGAAAGATGGTGGTTTCCATAAGATGCTAGTCTTGATAGGTCTAGGCCTTCTCTTTATTACGGCATTTACGCAGCCCGTCCACATATACATCCTTCCTTTGATAATGTTGCATATGTAGTGTAGATCCTTGCTTGCGAGTACTTTGGATGAGTACTCACGGTTGCTTTCCTTCCCTTTTCCCCTTCTTTCTTCTTTCGGTTGTTGCAACCAGATGGTGGAATCCAGAGCAGATGCCACCTTTGACGATGCTTTGCTACCCGAGGGTGCCTACTACCACGTGATTGGACGCCCGACGACCGGGGAGTAGTTAGGAGGCTCGAGCAGGAGGCCTTGCCTTTTCGATCGTAGATGCTTTTGTGCTAGCCTTCTTAAGGCAAACTTGTCTAACTTATGTCTGTACTCAGATATTGTTGCTTCCGCTGACTCTTGTGTATTCGAGCTTATGTATTCGAGCCCTCGAGGCCCCTGGCTTGTAATATAAAGCTTGTATTATTTAATTTTGTGTCTAGAGTTGTGTTGTGATATCTGAAGGAAATATGCCCTAGAGGCAATAATAAAGTTATTATTTATTTCCTTATTTCATGATAAATGTTTATCATTCATGCTAGATTTGTATTAACCGGAAACATGATACATGTGTGAATGTATGAACAAACAACATGTCACTAGTATGCCTCTACTAGACTAGCTTGTTAATCAAAGATGGTTATGTTTCCTAGCCATAAACAAAGAGTTGTTATTTGACTAACAAGATCACATCATTAGTAGAATGATCTGATTGACATGACCCATTCCATTAGCTTAGCACTCGATCGTTTAGTATGGTGCTACTGCTTTTATCCATGACTTATACATGTTCCTGTAACTATGAGATTATGCAACTCCGTTTACGGAGGAACACTTTGGGTGCTACCAAGCGTCCTGGCGTAAGCTGGGTGATTATAAAGGAGTACTACTGGTGTCTCCAAAGGCAGATGTTGGGTTGGCGTATTTGAGATTAGGTTTTTTCACTCCGATTGTCGGAGAGGTATCTCTGGGCCCTCTCGGTAATACACATCACTGAAGCCTTGCAAGCAATACAACTAATGAGTTAGCTGTGAGATGATGTATTACGGAGCGAGTAAAGAGACTTGCGATGCGAGATTGAACTAGGTATTGGATACCGACGATCGAATCTCGGGCAAGTAACATACCGATGACAAAGGAACAACGTATGTTGTTATGCGGTCGACCGATAAAGATCTTCGTAGAATATGTAGGAACCAATATGGGCATCAGGTCCGCTGTTGGTTATTGACGGAGACGTGTCTCGGTCATGTCTACATTGTTCTCGAACCGTAGGGTCCGCACGCTTAAGGTTTCGATGGCGGTTATTATGAGTTTATGTATTTTGATGTACGAAGAAGTTGAGTCCGGATGTGATCATGGACATGACGAGGAGTCTCGAAATGGTCGAGACATAAAGATTGATATATTGGAAGCCTATATTTGGAGTCGGAATGGTTCGGGTGAAAGCGGAAATTATCGGAGTAAGGGAGGTTACGGAACCCCGGGAACTAAATGGGCCTTAGTGGGCCTCGAGGGAGAAGAGGGGGCGGCCAGGGCAGGCAGCGCCCCTCCCCTAGTCCGAATAGGACAAGGAGGCGGCGCCCCCTCTCTTCCCCTCCCCAATCCTACTCCAACTAGGAAGGGGGAGTCCTACTCGGTGGGAGTAGGACTCCTCAGCGCACCTCCTCTGGGCGGCCGCACCTTCCCCTCCCTCCTTTATATCTGGGGCAGGGGCACCCTAGAACACACAAGTTTGATCTCGGATCGTTCCTTAGCCGTGTCGGTGCCCCCTCCACCATATTCCACCTCGGTCATATCGTCATGAAGCTTAAGCGAAGCCTGCGCGATAGAACATCAAGATCGTCGCCACGCCGTCGTCTTGTGGAACTCTCCTCGACACTCGGCTGGATCGGAGTATGAGGGGCGTCATCGAGCTGTCTGGTGTCAAGAACTCGGGGCGCCGGAGTAACGCGCGGGATCGGTCGGATCGCGAGGAGAACGTCGACTACTTCCTCTACGTTGTGATCGCTTCGCTTGGTCTACGAGTGCGTAGACAATACTCTCCCTCTCGTTGCTATACATCACCATGATCTTGCGTGTGCGTAGGAATTTTTTGAAATTACTCGTTCCCCAATGATGGCATCCGAGCCTAGGTTTTTCTATGGTTTGATGTTTTGCACGAGTAGAACACAAGTGAGTTGTGGGCGATACAAGTCATACTACCTACCAGCATGTCATACTTTGGTTCAGCGGTATTGTGAGATGAAGCGGCCGGACCGACATTACAGCGTGCGCTTACGCGAGACTGGTTTCACCGCTCTGAGCACTCGTTGCTTAAAGGTATTGGCGGTGTGTGTCTCTCTCACTTTAGTTGAACCGAGTGTGGCTCGCCGGTCCTTGAGAAGGTTAAAGCGGAGTCTATTTGGCGAAATGTCGATGTTGTTTTGATGCGAGGTGAGACTGGTTCTTGCTTAAGCCCGTAGCAGCCACGTAAAATTTGCAACAACAAAGTAGAGGGCGTCTAACTTGTTTTTGCAGGGCATGTTGTGATGTGATATGGTCAAGGCGTGATGCTATATTTTATTGTATGAGATGATCATGTTTTGTAACGAAGTTATCGGCAATGGCAGGAGCCATATGGTTGTCGCTTTATTGTATGCAATGCAATCGCCTGTAATGCTTTACTTTATCACTAAGCGGTAGCGATAATCGTAGAAGCATAAGTTTGGCGAGGCGACAACGATGCTACGATGGAGATCAAGGTGTCGCGCGGTGGCGATGGTGATCATGGTGGTGCTGCGAGATGGAGATCACGAAGCACAAGATGATGATGACCATATCATATCACTTATATTGATTTGCATGTGATGTTTATCCTTTATGCATCTTATCTTGCTTTGATTGGCGGTAGCATTATAAGATGATCTCTCACTAAATTATCAAGAAGTGTTCTCCCGGTATGCACCGTTGCCAAAGTTAAATCGTGCCCAGACACCACGTGATGATCGGGTGTGATAAGCTCTCGTCCATCTACAGCGGGTGCAAGCCAGTTTTGCACACGAGAATACTCGGGTTATACTTGACGAGCCTAGCATATGCAGATATGGCCTCGGAACATGGAGACCGAAAGGTCGGCGTGAATCATATAGTAGATATGATCAACATAAGATGTTCACCATTGAAAACTACTCCATTTCACGTGATGATCGGTTATGGTTTAGTTGATTTGGATCACGTGATCACTTAAGATGACTAGAGGATGTCATCTAAGTGGGAGTTCTTAAGTAATATGATTAATTGAACTTAAATTTATCATGAACTTAGTACTGATAGTATCTTGCTTGTTTATGTTTGTTTGTAGATAGATGGCTCGTCTTTGTTGTTCCGTTGAATTTTAATGTGTTCCTTGAAAGCAAAGTTGAAAGATGATGGTAGCAATTAGGCGGATTGGGTCCGTAACGAGATCATCCTCATTGCTGCCGGAAGAGTTACGTCTGGATGCACCGCTAGGTGTCGAACTTCTTCTTTGGAGCAACACCGGATGTTGTGAGCGTCTGGCGAGCAAAGCGATGACTACTCTATAGTTCGATGTGCCATGCTTTACGGCTTAGAACCGGGACTTCAACGGCGTTTTGAGCGTCATGGAGCATATGAGATGTTCCAGAGTTGAAGTTAATATTCAACAGAATGCCCGGATTGAGAGATATGAAGTCTCCAATAAGTTCTATAGCTGCAAGATGGAGGAGAATAGTTACATTAGTAAGCACATACTCGGAATGTGCGGGTACTACAATCACTTGACGCAATTGGGAGTTAATCTTCCGGATGATTGTGTCATTGATGAATTCTTCAATCACCGCCACCAAGCTACAAAGGCTTCGTGATGAACTATAATATGCAAGGGTTAGTAAAGACTATACGAGCTCTTCGCAATGCTAAAGGCTGCGGAGGTAGAAATCAGAAGGAGCATCAAGTGTTGATGGTCAATAAGACCACTAGTTTCAAGAAGAAAGGTAAAGGGAAGAAGAAGGGAACTTCAAGAAGAACAGCAAGCAAGTTCTGCTCGGGAGAAGAAACCCAAGTCGGACCTAAGCACTGGCCGAGTGCTTCTCTTGCCAAGCGGTAGTCCTCGAAGCGGAACTGCCCCAAGTATTTGGCGGATAAGAAGGATGGCAAGGTGAACAAAGGTATATGTGATATACATGTTATTGATGTGTACCTTACTAGAGCTCGTAGTAGCTTTTGGTATTTGATCTTGGTTACATTGCTAATATTTGCAACTCAAAGCAGGGGACTACGGATTAGCGAACTACGGCAAAGGGCGAGGTGACGATTGGCGTGGAAATGGTTCCAAAGTCGATGTGATCGCGGTCGACACGCTACCTCTACATCTACCTTCGGATTAGTTTTAGACCTAAATAATTGTTATTTGGTGCTGCGTTGAGCATGAACATTATATCTGGATCTTTTTTGATGCGAGGCGGTTATTCATTTAAATCGAGAGAATAATGGTTGTTCTATTTATATGAGTAATATCTTTTATGGTCATGCACCCTTAAAGAGTGGTCTATTTTGATGAATCTCGATAGTAGTGATACACATATTCATAATGTTGAAACCAAAAGATCAGAGTTGATAATGATAGTGCAACTTATTTGTGGTACTTGCCGTTTAGGTCATATCGATTGTAAAGCGCATGAAGAAACTCCATCTTGATGGACTTTTGGAGTCACTTGATTATGAATCACTTGGCACTTCGAACCGTGCCTCATGGGCAAGATGACTAAAACCCGTTCTCGGTACTATGGAGAGAGCAACAGATTTGTTGGAGATCATACATAAAGATGTATGTGGTCCGATGAATGTTGAGGCTCGTGGCGGATATCGTTATTTTCTCACCTTCACAGATGACTTAAGCAGATATGGGTATATCTACTTAATGAAACATAAGTCTGAAACATTTGAAGAGTTCAAAGAATTTCAGAGTGAAGTTGAAAATCATCATAACAAGAAAATTAAGTTTCTGCGATCGATCGTGGAGGTGAATATTTGAGTTCTGAGTTTGGTCTACATTTGAAACAATGCGGAATAGTTTAGCAACTCACGCCACCGGAACACCACAGCGTAATGGTGTGTCCGAGCGTCGTGTCGTACTTTACTAGATATGGTGCGATCTATGATGTCCCTTCTGATTTACCGCTATCGTTTTGGGGTTATGCTCTAGAGGCGGCCGCATTCACCTGAATAGAACACCGTCGAAATCCGTTGAGGCGACACCTTATGAACTGTGGTTTAGCAAGAAACCAAAGTTGTCGTTTCTTAAAGTTTGGGGATGCGATGCTTATGTGAAAAAGCTTCAACCCGATAAGCTCGAACCCAAATCGAGAATGTGTCTTCATAGGATACCCAAAGGAGAGCAGTTGGGTACACCTTCTATCACAGATCCGAAGGCAAGACATTCGTTGCTAAGAATAGGATCCTTTCTAGAGAAGGAGTTTCTCTCGAAAGAAGTGAGTGGGAGGAAAGTAGAACTTGATGAGGTAATTGTACCTTCTCCCTTACTTGAAAGTAGTTTGTCGCGAAACCGGTTTACGAGACACCTACACCAAGTAGTGAGGAAGTTGATGATGTTGATCATGAAACTTGAGATCAAGTTGCTATAGAACCTCGTAGATCAACGAGTAAGATCCGCACTGAGTGGTACGGTAATCCTGTTCGGAAATCATGCTACTAGATCATGATGAACCTACGAACTATGAAGAAGTGATGGTGAGCCCAGATTCATAAAATGGCTTGAGGCCATGAAATCGAGATGGGATCCATGTATGAAAACAAAGTATGGACTTTGGTTGACTTGCGAGGGTAGGCAAGCAATAGAAAACAAGTGGATCTTCAAGAAGAAGAGTGGCGCTAACGGTAATATTCTCGTCTACAAAGCTCGACTTATGCAAAGGGTTTCGACAAGTTCAAGGGATTAACTACGATGAGACCTTCTCACCGTAGCGATGCTTAAGTCTGTCGAATCATGTTAGCAATTGCCGCATTTTATGATTATGAAATTTGGCAAATGGATGTAAAGCGCATTCTGAATGGATTTACGGAAGAAGAGTTGTATATGATGCAACGAGAAGGTTTTATCGATCCAAAGGGAGCTAACAAAGTGTGCAAGCTCCAGCGATCCATTTATGGACTGGTGCAAGCATCTCGGAGTTGGAATAAGCGCTTTGATAGTGTGATCAAAGCATTTGGGTTTATCTGAGACTTTTGGAGAAGCTTTGTATTTACAAGAAAGTGAGTGGGAGTTCAGTAGCATTTACGATATTATATGTAGATGACATATTGCTGATTGGAAATGATATAGAATTCTGGATAGCATAAAGGGATACTTGAATAAGAGTTTTCAATGAAAGACCTCGGTGAAGCTGCTTACATATTGGGCATTAAGATCTATAGAGATAGATCAAGGCGCTTAATTGGACTTTCACAAAGCACATACCTTGACAAAATTTTGAAGAAGTTCAAAATGGATCAAACAAAGAAAGGGTTCTTGCACGTGTTACAAGGTGTGAAGTTGAGTAAGACTCAATGCCCGACCACTGCAGAAGATAGAGAAAATGAAAGATGTTCCTATGCTTCAGCCATAGGCTCTATCATGTATGCAATCTTGTGTACCAGACCGATGTGTGCCTTGCTATAAGCCTAGCAGGGAGGTACCAAAGTAATCAGAGTGGATCTTTGGACAGCGGTCAAGAATATCTGAAATACGAAAAGGACTAAGGATATGTTTCTCGTATATGGAGGTGACAAAGAGCTCATAAATGGCAGTTACGTTGATTTAAGCTTTGACACCGATCCGGACGATTCTAAATCGCGAGACCGGATCGTATTTACACTAAGCGGAGAAGCTGTCGGTTGGTGCAGTTCTAAACAAAGCGTCGTGAAGCAGGATCTACATGTGAAGCGGAGTACATAGCAGCCGGAAGCAGCTAATGAAGGAGTGCGGATGAAGGAGTTCATATCCGATCTAGGTGTCATACCTAGTGCATCGGGTCCAATGAAAATCTTCGTGACAATCTTTGGAGCAATTGCCTTAACGAAGGAATCCAGATTTCACAAGAGGCGCTTCAATTCCATCAGGGACTTAGTCGGTGGGAGACATAGAGATTTGCAAGATACATACGGATCTGAATGTTGCGAGAACCGTTGACTAAGCCTCTTCCACGAGCAAAACATGATCAGCACCAAGACTCCATGGGTGTTAGAATCATTACTATGTAATCTAGATTATTGACTCTAGTGCAAGTGGGAGACTGAAGGAAATATGCCCTAGAGGCAATAATAAAGTTATTATTTATTTCCTTATTTCATGATAAATGTTTATCATTCATGCTAGAATTGTATTAACCGGAAACATGATACATGTGTGAATGTATGAACAAACAACATGTCACTAGTATGTCTCTACTAGACTAGCTTGTTAATCAAAGATGGTTATGTTTCCTAGCCATAAACAAAGAGTTGTTATTTGATTAACAAGATCACATCATTAGTAGAATGATCTGATTGACATGACCCATTCCATTAGCTTAGCTTTCGATCGTTTAGTATGGTGCTCTTGCTTTTATCCATGACTTATACATGTTCACGTAACTATGAGATTATGCAACTCCGTTTACGGAGGAACACTTTGGGTGCTACCAAGCGTCTGGCGAATGCGGGTAATTATAAAGGAGTACTACAGGTGTCTCCAAAGGCGGATGTTGGGTTGGCGTATTTGAGATTAGGTTTTGTCACTCCGATTATGGGAGAGGTATCTCTGGCCCTCTCGGTAATACACATCATTGAAGCCTTGCAAGCAATACAACTAATGAGTTAGCTGTGAGATGATGTATTATGGAGCGAGTAAAGAGACTTGCGATGCGAGATTGAACTAGGTATTGGATACCGGCGATCGAATCTCGGGCAAGTAACATACCGATGACAAAGGAACAACGTATGTTGTTATGCGGTCGACCGATAAAGATCTTCGTAGAATATGTAGGAACCAATATGGGCATCCAGGTCCGCTGTTGGTTATTGACGGAGGCGTGTCTCGGTCATGTCTACATTGTTCTCGAACCGTAGGGTCCGCACGCTTAAGGTTTCGATGGCGGTTATTATGAGTTTATGTATTTTGATGTACGAAGAAGTTGAGTCCGGATGTGATCACGGACATGACGAGGAGTCTCTAAATGGTCGAGACATAAAGATTGATATATTGGAAGCCTATATTTGGAGTCGGAATGGTTCGGGTGAAAGCGGAAATGCAGAGTACTGGGAGGTTACGGAACCCCGGGAACTAAATGGGCCTTAGTGGGCCTCGAGGGAGAAGAGGAGGGGCGGCCGGGGCAGGCAGCGCGCCTCCCCTAGTCCGAATAGGACAAGGAGGCGGCGCCCCCCTTTCCTCTTCCCCTCCCCAATCCTACTCCAACTAGGAAGGGGGAGTCCTACTCGGTGGGAGTAGGACTCCTCAGGCGCCGCCTCCTCTGGGCGGCCGCACCTCCCCCTCCCTCCTTTATATACGGGCAGGGGGCACCCTAGAACACACAAGTTTGATCTACGGATCGTTCCTTAGCCGTGTCTGGTGCCCCCTCCACCATATTCCACCTCGGTCATATCGTCGCGAAGCTTAAGCGAAGCCCTGCGCGGTAGAACATCAAGATTGTCGCCATGCGCCGTCGTCTTGTGGAACTCTCCCTCGACACTCGGCTGGATCGGAGTCTGAGGGCGTCATCGAGCTGTCGTGTGTCAAGAACTCGGGGCGCCGAATAACGGCGCCGGATCGGTCGGATCGCGAGGAGAGCGTCGACTACTTCCTCTACGTTGTGATCGCTTCGCCGGGTCTCACGAGTGCGTAGACAATACTCTCCCTCTCGTTGCTATACATCACCATGATCTTGCGTGTGCGTAGGAAATTTTTGAAATTACTCGTTCCCCAACAATATCTTCCCGTGAGTCCTTGATCTTGATCGTACACATTTGCGTGCATGATTAGTGTACGATTGAATCGGCGTCACAAGTTAATATCGAGCCCATTTGCTGTAGGTAGCCCTCTTTCCAACTCCTTGGCCGAAGTTGAGTCTAGAAACCGAAAACCGTTTTACTAACTTGGCTGTGTGGCTTACGAGCCCACGTCGCCAATTGGGTGGTATTAGGATCTTTTATTCCTCGTCTATACTCTGGGACTCTGATCTCTCTTCCATTCGGGTTAAACGGTTTTGCTAACTTAACATTAGGATCACGTAACTACTTCCTCCGGAGAGCCCCTTATTACGAGATGATCTTTCTTTGCACGGAAGATTTGAAGATACTCTTGATGTTCTCTCGAGACTTTGCGCCCGTCGCTTTTGCAATTCCCTACCTTCGATAAGTCCCCATGGATAACATCCTTGCCGTTTGTACCTTCATCCCTAGTTGCTCATGATATTACAAGATGCCCCGAAATTCTCTATTGTTTCGAGAATCCTTTGAGCTTAATGCCTTACAGTTCTTTGCCCCATGAATACCCCCCTTCGAATAATTCCTCGCAGTCACCGAGGATCAGTTCATCCTCAGTTGTTCGTGTGATTCACAAAATACTTCGAAAGACTATTTGATATTCCGAAAATCCTCTACAACCTGTTGCTCTTGGAATTCTTGCATACTTGCTTTCTGGTTAATTCCATTTGTCTAGCGATATTCGTTAAAATCCTTTGGGATTAACATTTTGATCCTGTTGATTCAGCATGTGTGAGAATGCACACGATCATCAATTAATCCTTGGAAATTTTCTTTCCGGCTCAGGCATTGTTTCGAATATGAGCTGGTTCTTGCCCAATCAAGATTTGATCGGGTGCACCTCTAAATCTATTCAACTTACTCATCTTTTGATCAGAGCCTCTGCTTCTGATCCTTCGTCTTGAAATCATAATTCCTGTGTACCCAAGCATCGAATCATTCAGACGTTTATATAAGACGATGCCTTTGCATCCCCTTCTTCATCTGATTCATTACCGATACTCACATCAACTCTGTCGTGAATCGCCAGATCCATTGTTGGGATGTTATCCGACAGTGTCCTTCACATCCAAAATCTTATCAGTATTTCCCTGATACATAATACCTTCGATATATTGTATCATCTGCTTTGACTTCGATACTCTGCTTTCGAACTCGTATCTTTTGCTTGGTTGATGGTTGTATAGATTTGTAAAAATGCCCCGATGGGTTGAACTTATGCCTTCCGTAATCCGAGTGAACCCGAGAGTTCTCACGAGTCTTACTCTTCTGGTACTTCGCCAGATAAATCCTCTGCACTACATTTTCTTTGAAAAACGAGGAGTGAATGAAAGGTTATGCATTGAAGAAGTGGGAGTCGACCTTGAACCCTTGTGTTCATGCTCATGGACCCGATGTAGAACTTATCGTGGAAGCTTCTCGTAAAATGATTACCCTTGTTATAAGTACATCTTGTATCGGTGGTTTGATCATTCGTAACCGTGGTTCCGACCATAGTTTCTCCTTAACTCCATTTCCCGGACAAGTTAAAATACTTGTCTTCTGCAGATCATTTCATATGTCTAACCTCTATTTTTGATCTACCTCAAGTATTGCCCCTGTTATCTCAAGTATATTGTGTCATTGCACTACCACTTGTGAATTCTCATTGGAATGATACTCCATCGCATCATTCCTAGCTTGATCGGTTATATCATTATCATGCTAAATTTTAACTGTGCTACCAGGTCCTTTTCGGAGCACAATTTTCGACGACGAGCTAAGCTTATGTCGATCTTCCTCGTCATACCATTTTGCCATGAACAGCAAGCTTGCTTTCGAGTTTGTGTCATACTCATGGTTCAATTAACCTTACGCTTCATCATTTCTTTTGCTTAATGTCGTCATTGATCGATTACATCTTCATGAAACCTCTCGACAAATGTGTCGTGATCATCATCATCATTCCAAACTTTTCTAGGATATCAACCGAATTCATGATGAGAAATACCATCCTTGCCCCCTCGATGAATTGTTGCTAAGCCCGTGGGCCCCATCCTCATCTTTTCCTAGCTGAAATTGTATGACTTATTTTATAAGTTGTTCCGATGGATCCTTTTTGTATCCGAAGTCTGACATTTCCATGATGACCATGTCAACACTATCCTGAAGCATGTGTGTGGTACTCCGATCATCAACAAGAACATTGGAGGCGCAATGCTAAATGTTTCTTGATCACCTATCCAGACACTGTTGTATGGGTAACGTCATGAATTTCCTCGCCCCATTTACCAAAGTGGTTATCTACTTGCTGCCCTTTCTTGTATATCCTGCTCTCCTTTGTTCTTGTGAAGGATATACTCCAAATACTTGTGTTCAATTTGATAATCACATTTTTCCTTTCCATTGTTTTGTTAATCTTTCTTGTGATCTATATGATATGAGCAGTAATATTTCCCTGCTTATGTAAACACCTCGGTGTACAACACAATCAGTAAGACTCTGTTATTGTTATTGATGACATATCGGTAACCACCGATGGACGAGAACTTTGCCTATTGGTCCGCCTCGCCTTTGCGGCAGGAAAATAGTTCTCTTCATCCCTTGCCCTTGGTACCAAAGTTGATGCCAACATAGCGGCGATCTATCATCGACATGCCTCGCTATCGGCCCCTTTCTACTTTTAACCCACATGGTGGGCTCATAAGCCATAGTTCCACAGGATCGAAGCCTGACTCTCCTGTACAACCTTGGTGCCGAAGTATCTTATGCTCTTGGCCTTGTGTGTTATCGCGAGCCACCCTCCGAGAGATGATCTATTCCTGATGCTCTGAACCCTTCTCACACTCTGTTCAGGTATCGATCGTTTGTCCATTTGCTTGAAACTTCTTATTGTACCTTCATATTTTGCTCTCGGCGTTTTCTTAAATTTCAACTCGAGAGATACTTCTGTCACATTCCCTGCATTGTTCACCAGACAGTTAACCCCATAAGGGTCAGTACACCCGAAGTTACTCTTTACTTCCCCAATTAAATCTCGGGACGAGATTTCTTGTAGTGGAGGAGATTTGTAACATCCCCAACATCATGCTACAGTAATCTCCCCTAATGGTGGCCATGTCATCGTGATTACTATGCAGCTTGCCACTTGTCCAAAAATCAAAGCCTTTTTGAAATTTAAAATAAGTCAAATAAATTGTTTCTCCAAACAGTAAAACAAAAATGTTCCTTTGGGTTGCAAATTTTCACTAACTAAATGTCATCGAGTTTCAACATCATTTGAGATAGCTAATTTCCCACAGGAATTAAAGCGGTTCCAAATCAGCATTTTAAATGCTTTTCCATTTAATGAAAAAATCCAAATCATTTCAAACTCCTCCCAAACTTTTTGTGGCAGGAGCCAAATATTATATTGTATTTATTTGGCCAAGTCCCACATTTTACAGAACCCCTTTTGGCACCTCAAATATTGCAAAGTTTTCTGTAAAAAGAAATCAGTAAAAGAAAAGGCAAAAAGGGAAAAAAAGCCCCCTACCCCTGGGCCTAATCCACCCGAGCCGCCCATCAGCCCACTCCCTGCACGGAAACCTCCCTCTCCCTGTTCCTCTGTCACAGGTCGCTCTGAGCTCCGTCCCTTGAGATCACCTCGCCCGGCATCGCCCTTGAGAGGATAAGACCCGACGCCTCGGTCCTCTCCCTGCGCCCGCTCACTCCCTGCTCTCCTCTGTCGCCCCACCCTCTGGGTTCTCCCAGATCCCCTTCCCTCCACCTCCACGACGCGCTCGTGCCGCCACTTCACCCCACCGCGACCACCGCCGCCCCGCACCTCGTCGGCATGTCTCGAGGTCCATCATCGCTCTCTCCATCGACTAGTGCCGCCCGTTGGAGCTCCTCAACTCTGCAACGCGAGATCGCCGTCGTCTTCTTCCTCTTCGGTTGCGGCGTCGTAAATCGATTCGGTGGCTTGCAGCTCCTAACCTTCAACGAGCCACCGTGAGCTCCTCGTAAGCTCCCGACCTTTCCCCTATGCTAGCGCCGTCGACCTCGCCCCTAGTTGCCGTCGCCATTGGTGCTGCCCGCCGCCATGGTGAAGCTTCGTCGCCGTGGCCACCGTTGCCGCAGCTTCGCGTTGAGCTCGTAAACGAGCTCGTGAGGTTCCCGAGCCCAACAGCGCATGCGCTGCGTTTCCCGAGCCCGCTAACGCCGTTTACATCCAAGCCCGAACGCCACCACCACCTCCACTCATCGCGGCGCCGTTTAAGCAGCTCCAGCTCGGCCGGCCTCACCGTGACGCAGCGAGCTCTCCCGTTCGAAAGCAGCCGCCAGCGCCCGTGTTGGCCCCAGAGGCGAATCGGCCGTCTCGGCGTCGTCTTGCTTGCCTGAGAGGTCGCCGGAGCCTTCTCCGGTGCCACTGCCGGCGTGGCGGTCGGGCCGTACCCCTCGGTCCTTGCCGGTGCGGGCCTGGTCTCTGTTGACTAAGTTGACTCGATCGACTTTCTTGATGGGCATCCTTGTCAATGATGCAAAGCGGGCCCCACTCGCTAATTAACCTTAGTGTATTTTAAAATGGTTAATTAACCTATGCAGCCACCGACACCCGGGGCCCACCCCCCTTAATTAGCTCTGTTTATATTTAAATGGACTCAATTAGCTCTCTGTCTATGACATGTGGGTCCCACTGGACCCACAGGTCAGTTTGACCTGGTCAGCGAGTCTGTTGACTGCTGACGTCATCAGCACGTCATGCTGACGTCATATTTCTATTCTTGTTAATTTAGCTAATTCCAGAAAATTGTTTAAACTTTGAAAATTCATAGAAATTAAACCGTAACTCGGATGAAAAAGTTTTCTACATGAAAGTTGCTCAGAACGACGAGACGAATCCGGATATGCGGCCCGTTTGTCCTCCACACATCCCTAGCATAGAGAACCTGCAGCTTTCCCCCTCCGTTTCATCTGTCCGAAAAATGCAAACATCGGGAAAACTTTCCCGGATGTTTCCCCCCTTCCACGGTACCGCGTAGCACCGCGTTAGAACACGTCTAGCTCTGCCTGTTGTCCTGTTATGCACTTGCTTACTATGTATTTACTGTTTCTTCCCCCCTCTTCTCTTCGGTAGACCCCGAGACTGCCGTTGATGCCACTGTGATCGACTACGTCGACGACGACCCCTCCTTGCCAGAGCAACCAGGCAAGCCCCCCCTTTGATCATCCCGATATCGCCCATTCCATTCTCTCATGCTTGCATTAGATTTTGCTACTGTTATTGTTTGCTCCTATTACTGCATAGCTTTGTTTATTGTAACTGCTATTGTTACCTTACCTGCTTATCCTAAACTACTTAGTATAGGTTGGTTAGAGACCCATCAGTGACCCCCCCACCTTGTCCTTGTTGCCCCCGCTTCATCATCGAAGACCCGATCAACGGGATCGAAGACCAGGCCCCGGCACCGCACATCACTTCCCCTTAGTTGCTCGACACTACTGGGTTACTATCGAGTACCGAGGGTGAACCTCTTCAGCACTTCTGATGTTAACCCTGTAGTGCAGTCATTCAGTCGTGGTCATCGAGGGTGATTTCCTCCTTAACCACTTCCGATACGACTCTGTCATGCAACCCCTCAAGCGTGGACCTCGAGGGTGAATCCTCTTACGTTCACCTTGATGACTACATCGAGTGGAATTCACCGGGGGTGATTCCTCGGGTTTTCCTTTGATGTTTAGACACACAGCTACTATGATTACTATGACTTTACACTGAACCATGTTACTAAAGACGGGTCGACCACGAGGGTACCTGCGAGCTTAATTGCGAGTGATGTGGAGTCGGGTTGACCTGGAGGGTGCCCGCGAGATAATTACGAGGCGTGGTCGGGCATTCTTAGCCCTTGCCGCAAGTCCTCGATACGGGGCAACGGGGTCACATCTTTCGTGAGTCTCTGCTTGTTACCGCGTGCTCCTAATCCACTACGATTTGGATATTTGATCCGGGGCCTCGGCCGATAGCACTAACCATCACGTGGGCATAGTATGGGCGTTCTGCGTCGTATGCATCAGCCGAAGCTTATTAGGCGTCGGTGACGAGGCGCGCTACGCCGGGTTGGACTGGTAAGCTTCTTCCTTTTAAGGAGGTAGCTAGGTGCGCTCACCGACCGCGACGCATAGCGTCAGGAGTTCGGGAGATGGCCCATGACCCACGGGGCATAGGTCTAGTCCGGCATCTTGACCTCTCTGTTAAGTCTAGGTCGGGTTGCGGCGTATTGTTTGGCGAGGCGGGCATGACCAGGAAAGTGTGTCCGGCGGAGTTAAGCGGCGTGGTGGGTAAGTTGGTGCACCCTGCAGGGAAGAACTAATCTATGCATAGCCTGTCCTACGATGCGGACACTTGGAGTTGTATCGATCGATACAACTAGAAGCTGGATACTTGTGATGAGAATTGGATTGTGATGAGGTGATAACCGGATAGTATGGCTCGAGATTGCTTTCTCACGTGAGTCGAGAAAGGATCTCGGCGAGGTTGATAACACTACTACTACTTTACCTTATTCTACTCTACTCCCTCTGTATCTTTGAAAGATGGTGGTTTCGAAGATGCTAGTCTTGATAGGTCTAGGCCTTCTCTTTATTCTGGCATTTCTGCAGCCCAGTCCACATATACATCCTTCCTTTGATAATGTTGCATATGTAGTGTAGATCCTTGCTTGCGAGTACTTTGGATGAGTACTCACGGTTGCTTTCCTTCCCCTTTTCCCACTTCTTTCTTCTTTCTGGTTGTTGCAACCAGATGGTGGAATCGAGGCAGATGCCACCTTTGACGATCTTTGCTACCCGAGGGTGCCTACTACCACGTGTGGGACGCCCGGCGACCGGGAGTAGTTAGGAGGCTCCAGGCGGGAGGCCTTGCCTTTTCGATCGTAGATGCTTTTGTGCTAGCCTTCTTAAGGCAAACTTGTCTAACTTATGTACGTACTCGGATATTGTTGCTTCACGACTCTTGTGTATTGAGCTTATGTATTCGAGCCCTCGAGGGCCACGGCTTGTAATATAAAGCTTGTATTATTTTAATTTGTGTCTAGAGTTGTGTTGTGATATCTTCCGTGAGTCCTTGATCTTGATCGTACACATTTGCGTGCATGATTAGTGTACGATTGAATCGAGGGCGTCCACAAGAGACGACAATCACGACAAGCGGCCCGTGACTCTATGTATGTATAACCTTCCTCCTTGGATGTGCATGAAGCGGAAGTTCATTATGATGCCAGTTCTCATCCAAGGCCCTAAGCAACCCGGCAATGACATTGATGTGTACCTAAGGCCATTAGTTGAAGAACTTCTACAGCTGTGGAATGGAAACATTGTACGTACGTGGGATGAGCACAAACAAGAGGAATTTGACCTAAAGGTGTTGCTGTTCGTGACCATCAATGATTGGCCCACTCTCGGTAACCTTCGGAGACAGACAAACAAGGGATACCACGCATGCGCGCCTTTGTTTACTTGACACCGATAGTATATACGGGAAGTTGTAGGAAGAATGTGTACGGGCCATCGTCGATTTCTTCCGACCAACCATCAATGTCGAAAGAAAGACAATCATTTCAAAAGCGAGGCAGATCACCGGAAGAAGCCGCCATGCGTCCGGTGATCACGTGCTTGCGTGGTCGATGATTTACCGTAATATTTGGAAAGGGTCGGCGCACTAGCGATTCGAATGAGACCGAGGGACACGCACCCATGTGGAAGAAGAAATCTATATTTTGGGACCTACCCTACTGGAAAGACCTAGAGGTCCGCTCTTGAATCGACGTGATGCACGTGACGAAGAACCTTTGTGTCGGGGATATACCCCGCGGTATGACCCGGCCGGAGTCGTAAACCGGCCGGGACTTGGTAACCGGCGGATGGTAAACCGGCAGACAGTTAAGACAGATGGCTAAGTCAGACGGTAAACCGGCGGGTGTTAAACCGGCAGATGGCTAAGACAGACGGTAAACCGGCGAATGTTAAACCGGCAGAGTTAAGACAGATGGTAGCACCGGCAGACGTTGTTAAACCGGCAGACATTGTTAAACCGGCAGACAATGTTAAACCGGCAGACGTTGTTAAACCGGCAGACAATGTTAAACCGGCAGACAATGTTAAACCGGCAGACGTTAAGAAGCCCAGGAAAGGAAGTCAAAATAATTTAAGTCTTAGTCCGAGATGGACTCTACATGTAACCGCCCTTCAACTTATATAAGGAGGGCGGGGCTCTAAGAGGGACAAGCAAGAAACAATCTCTAGGGCTAGACACAACTAGAGGAGAGCCGGTTTACGGCGACTCCCCCGTGATGATAATGAGATCTACCCTCAAACAGCATGTAGGGTTTTACCGGATGATGTTTCCTGGGGCCCGAAGCTGTCTAAACCCTTGTCTTGTGTTGCGTCTCTCGATTCCGCTCAACCCCTCTCAAGCTACCACATAGATGCGTTGGCCTCGCGACTAAGTCCTCACACTAAGTACATCTGACGTGTTAATTCCACGACACTTTGCGTGAACCTGCTAGGCTTCTTGGGCATGTATGGAAAGACAAAAGATACAACTGAGGCACGGGAGGACCTGCAACATTTGCACGAAAAAGACGGCATGCCTCCGGCAAATATGAAGATCACGCCACCACGCTCTTCTGAAAGAAGAGAAAGAAATCTTCTTTGAATGCCTTTCGATATGAAGGTCCCAAGCGGCTTCTAAATCGAATATAAAGGGAATAATAAATATGCGAGAGAAAAGTTCCGAGAACCTAAAGTCTCATGAGCGCCACATGATTATGACGAAGCGCTTCCGGTTGCATTGAGGGGCTTCTACGGAAAAGCGTCCGATTAGCCATTGTGAAGCTATGTGCATTCCTCAATGCAATCTCACAGAAGGTGATCGATCCAAAAATCGTACCAAGGCTAAGGAGTGATGTGGCGCAATGTCTTGTTAGTTTCGAGCTGGTGTTCCCACCATCCTTCTTCAATATCATGACGCGCGTCCTAGTTTATCTAGTCGACAAGATTGTCATTCTGGGGCCCGTATTTCTACACAATATGTTCCCCTTTGAGAGGTTCATGGGAGTCCTAAAGAAATATGTCCGTAACCGCGCTAGGCCGAAGGAAGCATCTCCATGGGCCATCAAGCGAGAGGATGTCATCGGGTTTTGTGTTGACTTCATTCCGGCCTTAAGAAGATAGGTCTCCCTAAATCGCGGTATGAGGGGAGATATTTGGAAAAACACGCTTGGAAGGACTCAATAATATGCGAGGGCGGATATTCTTGGTCTCAAGCACACTACAGCTTCTCTGAACTCTACCTTGGTGACCCCGTATGTCGATGAACACAAGAACAGTCTGCGCTCCAAACACCCGGAGCAGTGCAACGACTGGATTACATGTGAACACATCAGGACTTTCAGCAGTTGGTTGGAAACACGTCTCAGAGGTGACAACACTGTTTGTGATAAGTTGTACTTGTTGTCCAAGGGACCATCTTTGACTGTATTGATTTACAAAGGATATGAGATAAATGGGAATACATTTTACACGATTGACCAAGATCAAAAGAGAACCAACCAAAACAGCGGTGTCCGCTTTGATGCAACAACCGAGAGGGGAAATGACACATATTATGGTTACATAGTGGACATATGGGAACTTGACTACGGACATGATTTTAAGCTCCCTTTGTTTAAGTGCAAATGGGTCAATCTGTTAGGAGGCGGGGTACAGGTAGACCCACAGTACGGAATGACAACAGTGGATCTGAAAAATCTTGGGTACACTGACGAACCGTTCGTCCTAGCCAATGATGTGGCACAGGTTATCTATGTGAAGGACATGTCTACCAAACCGAGAAAAAGAAAAGATAAGGAAGATAATACATCATACGATGAGCCAAAGCGCCACATAGTTCTTTCAGGGAAAAGGGACATCATGGGAGTGGAGGGCAAGACAGACATGTCTGAAGATTATGAAAAGTTTCATGAAATTCCTCCCTTCAAAGTCAAGGCTGACCCAAGCATCCTGATAAACGATGAAGATTATCCATGGTTACGGCGCAATAAGCAAATGACACAAGCGAAGAAAAAGTGAAGATTTTCTCCCGCAACTATTATGATGATATCATGCCAACTTTGTAACAGACGAGTATGATACCATTGTCCGTTTTGTACATGCACATGCTACGTGGGTGAAATTATGATACCATGCCAACTTTCAACTTTTTCAGAGTTCATTTTAAATGCTTTAATGTCTTATGGTTCGGCCCTCATAATACCATTAATCCCGGTTCGCTCCTTGTCAACTATGTTCTCACCAAGAACACTCTCAAGAGGGCAGCCACGTGGGCCATTGGTCGGTTAAATGCAGACCTTTTGGTCCCGGTTCCACGCACGAACCGGGACCAATGCGCCTCGCCCCTGGCCCATGACCATTAGTCCCGGTTTGTGCCACAAACCGGGACTAAAGGGTTGGTCCTCATTGCACTCAGAGTTTAGTCCCACCTCGCCAACCGAAGGGCGCTCACACCGGTTTATAAGCCCGTCCCTCTCTGCCTTGTTGAGCTCCTCTCAAAGTGAAAATAGATGCCCCTATACAGGGAACTTGACCTAAATTCATAGTGAATTTCTCTGAAATTCATAGAAATTTATTATGAATTTAGGTTGAATTTTCTCTATAGGCGCATCTATGTTCATTTTTTTAGTAAAGTTAATCACAAACTTGTGATTCACACAAATTTCAAAGAATTCAAATATTCACTATTTAAAATTTGAAAACTAATGGCACTAACAAAAAGTTTATAATTATTCTAAAACTAATGGCACTAACAGAAAGTTTATAATTTTGCTGACCTAAAAGCAAAAAGAATTAAAAAACAAAGCAAAAAACAAAAGAAAATAAATAATGCAGAAAACAAAACAAAAAACTGGAAACAAAAAAATAGCAACAATAAGTATTTTGTTGTAAGTAGAAACAAAATAAAATAAATAAAGCCACAAAGAAAACAAAAAAAAAGTGTTTTCAAATTTGAAAAATAATGGCACTAACAGAAAGTTTATAATTTTTCTAAAACTAAAAGTAAAAAAGAATTAAAAAATAAAGCAAAAAACAAAAGAAAATAAATAATGCAAAAAACAAAACAAAAAAACTAGAAAAAAATAAAAATAGCAACAATAAGTATTTTGTTGTAAGTAGAAACAAAATAAAATAAATAAAGCAAGAAAGAAAACAAAAAAACAAAAAAGTGTTTTCAAATTTGAAAACTAATGGCACTAAAAGAAAGTTTATAATTTTTCTAAAACTGAAAGCAAAAAAGAATTAAAAAATAAAGCAAAAAAAGAAAATAAATAATGCAGAAAACAAAAAAAAACTGGAAAAAAATAGAAATAGCAACAATAAGTAAAGAAAACAAAAAAACAAAAAAATGCCTCCTACTGGGCCTCCACGGCCTGAATACGACTAGAAACCCTACCATGGGCCAGGATTCAGGCCCGCAGAAGGCCCAAAGAGGCCCTGAGCAAGCAAGTGTCATAATAGGCCCATAGGCTGCAGTTGAAGGAGTTCGAGAGAGAGGCGGTAGTGCTTATAAGCGGTGGTCGGCGCTCTCAACTAGCGAGGTGGGATTAAACTCCCACCACCACGCCAAAACCATTGGTCGGTTGGTGGCACGAACGGGACCAATGCTACTGGTCGGTTCGTGGCACCAGCGGGACCAATGCTACTAGTCGGTTCGTGCCACCAAGGGACCAAAGGTCGCCGCTTCCGCCCTTTGGGCTCTTTGAAAAAGGCCTTTGGTCGGTTTGTGGCACCAACCGACTAAGGGGGCATTAATCTGGTTTGTGCCACGAACCGACCAAAGGCCTAGGTATATAAGTAGCACTTAGGAAAATTTAGCGAACTCGCCGCGATTACCCCGCCGCTTGAGCGGCGCTTGAGCTCATCGCGCCGCCAGCTGCCCAGATCGATGCCGTCCGCTGCCCGATGCCGCCCGCCGCCCAGATGTCGTCCGCGCGCCCGTCGTCGCTCCTGCCCCATCGCCGCTAAACTGCCCTGACGCCGCCCGCGTCCCGCCGGCGCCGTCGTCATCGCCCGCGCCGTCGTCGCCATCGCCGTCGCCGCGCCCGTCGTCGCCGTTGCTGCGGGGAAGCGCCACGCCGGCTCCCGCGACCCGTTCATCCCCGAGGCCGTTCGTTCGCCGCCGCACCGATTCCGCCCGGCGACCTCGACCCCTCCCCGCGTTGTGAGCCCCTGCCTCCTCCCCTTTCCTTCTCATTGCCGTCCCCCCACGCCATCCGTAAGCGCGCGCCACTGCCAACCATCGTCGCCGTCACCGTATAATGCTCTGTATATGCCCACTGTATGTATGTATGTTCACTGTATAATGCTCTGTATATGTTGTATAATGCTCGTTTTTGCAATTTTTTTTGTTACCAAGAAAAAGGTCTATTTTTTGGTGATATGTATGTTCATATGCTCATTACTATTTAAGAAAATGTTCATATGCTCATTTAAGAAAATGTTCATATGTAACATTTAAGAAAAAAAGTAAATGTATGTATATTCATATGCAAAGAATTATTTTTGGATGAAATGAGATGAGATGAGATGTGTTTTATGTTGGAGAAGAAAAGAGGAAGAAGGAAGAAGGAGGAAGAAGGAAAAGAGGGTCGAGGGGGGGTCGATATACCCCCTCCCCGATAACATTTTTTTCCATGTATATATGGAAAAGTTACATTTTTAGAAAAGTTTTATATATCTAGCTAGGAAAGGAAGAAGAATAAAAAGAATGAGAGGAAAATGGAAAATAAGAATAGGAAGAAAAAGAATGAGAGGAAAAAGGAAATAAGAAGAGGAAGAAGAGGAGAAATAAATAAGAAGAAGAAAAAAAGAAGAAAAAGAAGAGGAGAAGAAGAAAAAATAGAATATATTCTATTTTTCTTCTTCTCCTCTTTTTTTCTTCTTTTTTTCTTCGATCTTCTCCTCTTTTTATTTCTTCTTCGTTTTCTTATGTTTTATCGGGTCTGCCGTCGTCGATATACCCCTCCCGATAACTTCAACACGAGGGGGGTCGATATACCCCCTCTCTGATAATATTATTTTCCCATGTATGTATGTCGTCGTTGTCGATATAAGCCCCTCCCGATAACTTCAACACGTGGGGGGGGTCGATATACCCCCTCCCCGATAACATTATTTTCCCGTGTATGTATGTCGTCGTTGTCGATATTACCCCCTCTCGACTGTGATAACTTATACCAAAACTCTCAGGGACACCCAAACCCTAGAAAAAACAATGTCAATCTCCTACCCCCTCCCACCGTGCCCCTACCCGACAAAATCTCTCGAGGCCACCCCCTCTCGCTCGACCAAAACTCTCGAGGACACCCAAACCCTAGAAAAAAATGATGTCGGTCTCCTACCCCTCCCGCCGCGCCCCTACCCTTGAGGCGTTGTCGAGGCCACCCCAAACCCGGAATAAGCTCGGTCTACGTTTGCCACTAATATATCCACGTGATGTCATGTTTGTGTAATAATTGTCATGTTGTAATATTCGCAGAAACAATGGAGCACATACGAGACGAGGAAGCAGAAGAGGTGTTGGGGGCATAATCTTAGCCGGAGGTAATATCTTGTCGTATCTTAACGACAATGATGGTCTGGAAGAACAGGGTGAAGAAGCAGGCTACGGTGATCGAAGAATGGAGGAGGAAAGACATGATTATGATGGCTCCGGTGACCCAATAACGGTGCAAGAAGGAGACCGTGATGACGGCTCCGGTGACCGAACCGAGTCTGGCCAGGTATATATATTAGCTAATTGATGCATATTGTTTTGGTATATGTACACATATTAATTAACTCTCGCCTTTCTTCTTTTTCTAGCCCTCCGGATCGAGCACAACTTCGGTAAGGAGACGAGGCCGAAGAAAAGTTGAGCTCGGATGAAAGGTTTGAGATCACAAACAATCGTGACGGCGAACCGATTGAACCCATCCGGACAAAGAGCGATTTGCTACTCGGTGCGGGGTTCTTGTTAGGGACAAGATCGATCAGCATCCACCAATGGTATAAGCCTAAGAATGAAGACCCTAAGGTGTCTTATGTCAATGATATCTTGAAAGATGATCTTTGGGTGAGTGAAGGCAAATTTCACCCTACCGCGAGAGGAGGATCCGGAGAAGCCAGTTACGGAGCAATTAATCAAGTCTTTTGCTCTTAAGAAGATGGCAGGCCTATTCAGGAGGTGGAGGAAAGAGTTGAAAAAGTTTGTCGACAAAGAAGAGACACCAGAATTCATCGGCAAATATGAGAAGATCAGAGATCACTGGCCCACATTTGTGGCCCACACGACATCGGAAAAGAGTAAGAAGATGTCGGTGACAAACAAGCAAAATGCTGCGAAGAAGCAGTTTCACCATCGCACGGGGTCAGGTGGCTACCTCAAAGCCTGGCCTAAGTGGGCCAAGGCTGAGAATGATCTGCTTGATAAAGGGATCAAACCAGAGACAATGAACTGGCCAGACCGTTGCCGGACTTGGTTCTTCATGGCTTGCGGAACCTTGGACCCTGTATCAGGGAAGTGCCATTGGACGGACGAGCAACTGAAAATACGAGTCAAGAGGCTTCGGCACTATATCAATGCAGCGCAGCAAGGGACGTCCATTCCAGACAGTGAGAACGACGAGCTCACAATGGCCCTCGGGAATCCTGAGCACCCTGGACGGACACGAGGCATGCCAGGCTCCATTCCATGGAAGGTTGGTTTTCCGAACGCAGGGGGTTACAAAACCCAGGAGAGGAGGAAGAAAGTGGAGCAGAGGCAACTGCAGGCGCTGCATGAAAGGGTAATGGGGCTAGAGGAACGAGAAGCAAATCGCAGCAAATGACTTGCCGAAGCTTCCCCCGAAGCTACCCCGCCATCTCAGCGGAGAAGCAGTGTGGCTTCCACCGAGCTGCTTCAGCCGGAGCATGTCTTGACGGCTCCTGCTAGCTACCCCATGGATTTTATCACGGAGTCTCAAAATTGCCACCTTATGGCGCAATGGCAGAACTTAAAAGTCAAGGCGGCTGTCGGCCAAGTTCGACCTTCTGAACCCGGCTCAACTTTTCACTGTCGTTCGATTCCAAAAGGATATGCTAGGGTGACGGTGGACGAAATAACGGAGGGATTTCAGGACCTCCAGCTTGACCACCCTACCTATGAAGGGGAGACTCGGCTGGGTTATGCTCTGAAGACTCCATGCCTATGGCTGAAGGAGTTCATCAAGCTTCCGAACTGGACGCCTCCTCCTCCTCCTCCGGCGAGTCAGGGCACTCCACCTCCTCCACCGCCTCCTCCTCCGGCGAGTGATGATCAGGGCACTCGGCCTCCTTCTCCAGCACGTGGCAGCACTCCGCCTCCTTCTCCGCCTGCGCCGGCGCGCCCGAGCAGCCGACAGCCTCCTCCTTCTCCGCCTCGCCAGCAACGGCGGAAGAGACCCGCCGCCGCCCTGGCTGCTCCGGCGCGTCATAGTCCTTCTCCTCCGCCTCGTAAGCAAGCACGAAAGAAGACAGACGCCGCAGCCACTCCGTCTGCTCCGGCGTCTAGCAGTACAGCCAGAGGCAGGAGGCAATACAGATACGGTCCTTCTCTCAAGCCTCTAGAGAAGTTACCATACAAGAGGACCGAGGAGGAAAACGCGAAGATCGTGCGGGCCGAAGTGGATGACTTCTTTGAAGGGTTGAAAGCAAAGAGACATCCACCTCCGGAGGAGAAGGTAGATCCGGTGAAAGCAAAGCGCACTATCGATGCCCTGAGGAAACCACCAAAGTCTCCACCAAGAACCAACTATGAGCACATTACTGAACAGACATATCTCGAAGCGGAGCGGTCGGGAAGTACTGTCAGACATCAAAGGTCAAAAGAACGAGCAGCTGCGATAAAAATTGCCCAGCTCGGTGAACAAGCAAATCAATCGTGCCCCCCGCTCAATGTGTCTAGCCGCGACATCGTCGCTAATGCTCCGGGGACGGTGGCCGATTATGGCAATCTTGCAGATTACCTGCCTGACGATCAACTTCCTGATTTCATGGAGGTGGGCGAACACATATCTGATCGGAAGCCTCTCATCAAAGATGAAAAATCTCTAACAACGATGATGCGAAGATTCCATAATTGGTACATGAAAACCTGCAGAGAGTGCAGGGGGACGAATACTTTGTATCTGAGAATTAAAGAGGAGCACGACCTCGTTGGAACTGATCTGTTGCCTGTTCCATTTGAGGAGTTCTTCGAGTTCTTCAATCAAAAGGCCCTCGATAATTAATGGTCTTTTGCTACTGTCTATAAGTACTATTTCTGTCATTAAGTCTCTATATGTAGCTCAGCTCTTTCATTGCATGTATTTATAATTAATTATCCTCACTATATTATGCAGATTGAAGATCGTCGAGTGCAGAAAACAAGAAATGTATGATATTGGGTTCATTAACACAAATATCATAGATGAAATTCAGGTTAGCCGAGGCCAACTTGCTACAATCGTTGATCAAAAATCAAAACAAAGATACCATACTCTTTCCTTACAACCGAGTGAGTGTTTCTTTGTCATTGTGCATATTGGTTTCCCTTATTACTCGGCGAGGTTATAGTAATGTAATTGATGAGTTATGCATGCGTGCGCAGCTTCCACTATGTTCTTCTGGAGATTAAGCTTGAGCGGGGACCAGTAACCGTCTTAGACTCGAGACGAAAAGCTCCCGAAACCTATGCGGACATGACTGAAATGCTCAACAAGTAAGTTCAATCAATCATTATCGCACCATATCGGCAACTTTTTGTTCATTTCCTGATATCTCAAGTAATAATTATTATTTTCTTTGTCTTGCATAGTTTGGAAATAGTTCACCGCAGAAGCTCCGGGACTGCCGAAGGAGCTGCGATATACATCCCCGAAAGTAAGTACTACTGGCTAGCTAGTTGCGTGCATCTCCCGTTGATTCTATAGCTATACTTTCATCAATGCCATTTATAATGCTTCATTATCAGTTTTATTGACCTCTATTTCTCGTAAAGTGCTTGTGGCAGGAACAAGGGAATGATTTCTGTGGATACTACGTGTGCGAGTTCATCTACAACGCGACTTTGAAAAATAAGCGGGGCTAATCTAAAAGACAGTATGAAGTGCGTAAGCAATAATATTCACAATTTCATTTTATTACACCATCATTTCTATTGAGTTTCATTCATATATATGTATTAACCCCCTTCTTCAAATTAGACGTGGCAGATGCGGAATGAACTCTTACCACAAGATCGCATGAAAGCAATTCAAGAGGAATTGGCGGGATTCTTTCTTGACCACGTCATCAATAAAGCCAGAGAATACCATGTGGAAGTTGATTTCAATATCTAGGAGATTGTAAGATATCTTACATATTGTATATGTATGTAGCCAGTAGCGTCGGATAGATAATACGAAGACTTGTTGTTTGACCAATCTCTCGGAGAAGGAGAGGTCGATCGATCACTTCTCTCGGTATGCATGACGAACTTCTGTACTTAATTGGTTCCTTCATTTTCTTACTAGCTAGCGTGTCGAGGGCCTCTCTATTTATAGTACGTAGCGTCGACCAAGCACGGAGATAAGAGAGGACATGTCTCCCTATTAATTAGCTAGCTAACACAATATATGAAACACCTAAATTAACCCCCAAACCCCCAACCCCCCCCCCCCTTTCAAAAAAACAAAAACCCCAGCCCCTAAAATGTTGACACGTGGATGCCTTTTGGTCCCAGTTGGTGCCACCAACCGGGACCAAAGGCCCTCCTGCCTGGGCTCGGCGCACCGGCCATGTGGAGGCCCATCTGTCCCGGTTCGTGTAAGAACTGGGACTAAAGGGCCAGGGCATTAGTAACGACCCTTTAGTCCCGGTTCAACAACCGGGACAAAAGGCCCGTATGAACCAGGACAAATGGCCCCTTTTCTACTAGTGCTCACTGTCGTCAAGATAGTTTTTATCAGCTTTCTTGGAGACCAACAGGGATGTCTCACTATCTTGAACCTTATCTGCATTACTTCCTTTACCATTGGATAATGCGGTACTGTTCTCCAATATTTTGTCCGCATTCTAAAAGAGAAACAAGCAGACACATCACATGTTTACCATGTTGTATATGAAACTCATTTTGGTAAATGAGTTCAGTAGTAAAGTGGACAGGATAACAGCATGAAACAAACATATATCTATGTACCATGGTCACTTTATGGACTATATCATTCTAGTTTTTGTTGCCAAATCAAGATAGAGGCACAGTTAAAATAATATTTGTTCAAGACAAAGCAGAATAGACAAAATATAAGTGTGGGTAACTATAGAGCAATAATAACACTTGTAATGTGCATGACATGAGAACATAACTGTTTATTCAATTGAAACTGAAATCAACATAGAGCGGGTTACAACAACAAACGAGTTAAAGAAACATGTCTAAAACATACCTGTTGCGCCATTGGAGTTTTAATTCCATCTTTCAAATTTGAAAATAGTTGGTATGAGTAAATACAGTAATGCAAGAGCAAAGGAGTATGAATCATAGCTATAGAACCTGACCTGAGAACAAATCTTCTTCTCCTTTAAGCGTTGAGTTGGGATTCAGAGTGGTGGTCCTCGTGCTTTGGGCACTGCAGTTCCCTTACTAACTGCCCGTGTTTGGGTGCTTTGTGGTGGAGATGGTGTTGTGTTAACTGGGACTGGGTTACTATCTGCCGGGGTTGGGGTTAGAAGGGGTATAGCTGCTTCTCTGTCCAACTGGGTAGGGGCACAATCTGTGAGAGTCTGGGTTATGTGTGGTGGATCTGGTCCTTGGGAAAGTACAACCGTGGTTCTATCTGCATCAACTGGTAGCACTATCTTTTCTGAAGACCGTGTTGTTACTCCCTTAGATACTGCCATCACGCTCTCCAATTCAAATGGCTGATAAACAAGAAAAGTAATAGAAAGTATAGACATTGTATGATAGACAGGTGGAATGGATAGTGGGGAATAAAAGAGGGCATGAAATAATTCATATTTATGTTGTCTAACCAAATAGGATAGCATGACACAATTTCACATATATGATGGCTAACTAAACAGGATAACATGACACAATTTCACATTATGATGGCTAACTAAAAAAGATGGAAAGACATAGTTCAAAATATGAGACTATGTAAACAGGATGACATGGCATAACTATATAATGTGTTTATTAAATAGGTAGACATGCCATAATTCACATACATTCACGGATAGAATGCCATAAGTCTAAATATGATGACTATAAACACTAAACATGATGAGATGATATAACTATATGATGTCTTTATTAAATGGGTTGCCATGCCATAATTCAGATAGATGATGTGTATGTACTATGTAAACATGATGGCATGATATAATTCAAATATATGATTTATATAGTAAGCAAGTAAGCGAGATGGCAATCCATATATGATGTAAAAACTAAGCAATGCAAGACAACATGCATGACATGGGTAATATAACCTGCCAAGTTTGAGCATAGACCTCGTGGGGAAATAGGACTGGTTATCGGTCTCGAATCCTCCTCGAGGAGCTCTCTGTAACTAGCAAGATGTACGCTTGAGAGTAGCATTATCTGCTCTGAATACCTTGTTTTCACTCGAGATACTTCCATCATCGCTTCAAATGGCTGATGCACGGAAGAGTAGTTGAATATACAAGCGTTGTCGACAAATGGAACACGTAATACAAAAAATGATAGCATGATATAATTCACATACATGATGATTGGCTAAACAGCATGGCATTGCGTAATTCACATATATAATGCCTTTGCAACAAGATAGCATTGTATAATTCACATATATAATGTCTTGCAACAAGATGGCAATGCATAATTCACATATATGGTAATTAGACCTTTGAGCAGGTGGCATTCACACAAAGCATGTCTAAACTAATCAAATGACATAGCAATGTGAGACACCATACACACGATATGAGCAACATAACCCTGCCAAGTTAGAGCATACACCTCGGGGGGCGGGATAGGACTGGTCATCTGTCTCTGAATCCTCCTCTGAGGAGCTATCCGTAACCAGCGAGATATGCGCTTCGTCAGATAGCATAGTCTGCTCTGAAGACCTTGTTTTCACTCCAGAATATGCCATCACCGTGTCAAATGGCTGATGCACACGAAGAGCAGTTGAATGTACTAACATTGTTGAAAAATGTAATATGTAACGAAAAAAGGATGGCCTGATATAATTTACATATAAGATGGTGGCTAAAGGGATGGCATTGCAAAATTCACATATATGATGCCCGGCTAAACAAGATGGCGTTGCATAATTCACATAAGCGATGAATAAACTAAACAGATGGCATTCACACAAAGCATGTCTAAACTAAGAAGATGACATATTTGATGTATAAAGTAAGCAATGCAAGACACCATATGCATGATATAACCAACATCAACATGCCAAGTTAGGCGAAGACCTCGGGGGTAAATAGGAGTAGTCTTCTCTTACGAATCCCCTCGAGCAGATATCTTCCTCTCGATTACAATCCGAAATGCGTGGAGGGGGCTGCCTTTGCGCCTACCATGGGCGACGCTC
This sequence comes from Aegilops speltoides, assembly GCA_021437245.1. Classification (NCBI taxonomy): domain Eukaryota; kingdom Viridiplantae; phylum Streptophyta; class Magnoliopsida; order Poales; family Poaceae; genus Aegilops; species Aegilops speltoides. The sequence continues at coordinate 64,123,236 of CM038143.1, forward strand.
GCATGAAATTTTATTGCCACGCAAGGCTCGTCTCTTATGCTCTACATGTTCAATTCCATTGTTTACAATAAGCTGTCATGCATAGGAATAAAACATAGTGAGATTATGTAAGGAGTGCATGCAGAAATCCAGAGTGATGGTAGCAACTGTTGATAGACCCAAAACCAATAATAGCAGGCAGATAATGGCTTCAGTTAAAAAATACAGATAATGGCTTCTTTACTGTTTATTTCCCACCCAACATGAAACTCATAGTAGACACCGGAGCTTAACCAGATAGTAGATAGATACTATTGATAGCGGCCCCGATATGTACCCCACAACCATTTAAACACTCAAGTTTGACCATTAGTTTGGAGCTGACTCAGAGTCTAATCGGTGAACATGATGATAAAGTAGCATGTAATATTAATGCATAACGTAAGCAGACATGAAAGAGTGTGACCTCTCTTGCGGACCCGTGTAGTCCTCGAGGTCATCTACTCAATTGATGATGGTAATGCAGTTTTCATGGCTGCCAGTGGCGAGGAAGAAGATCTGAGGCGGCGAAAGACAGTTTGGAGGTCAGATCCCTGCTATGTTGGACCCTTCTGTCGTTGGAGCAGCTGAGCTGGGGTGGACGACGGCGCAGCAAGAGCGGTACAAACCACGCAAGGTTTTCTTTGACAACTATCTGTAAGAGAAGTAATTCTGTAAGGGCTCATTTGAATTGGAAGATTCCAACAATGCAGGGATAGGAAATAGACAGGAATAGGATAGGAATGCACGTGCAAAACAGAGAATTTAAAAACACAGGATTTCTGCCAATCTGGGTGTTTGATTCACAACAATTGGAAGATCACAGGATGCAAAGAAGCATGGTGAGATTAAGTCAAACCACAAGAAAATGTATGGTTATAATGCTATTATGCTATTATCTCTTAGTCTTGTGCTTCATGAATAGGAATTTGAAAAGGAGGACAAGTGAAAAATAAAATTCCTACGTTTTTTCTTTCAAGGAGACACTAAAGGAACAAATCCGTGTGCTCAGTGGACAATATATATAACATGTAGAGTAAAAAAGAGATGCAACAAGTGTACAACCTCTTTGGCGAAGCCATGTCGATCTCAGCGTGATTGGGTTGGCGGTGAGGATGCTCCGGTGACTTTCTTTGTCGGAGGAGGGAAGAAGATTTTAGGCGTCTGGAGATGGAGCCGAGGTCTTTGCTCATTGTGATGGAGGGTTTAAATCGTTGGAGCAGCTCCGATGAGTTGGATGACGCCGAGGCTGAAGAAGGACAAGAGAGACAACGAACAACGTTAACCTGAGTGGAATTCTAATAACATCTCCAATACATGACGTAAAATACATAACCACAAAGTGCTAGATGTAAAATACATCAGCCACTCATCTCTGAACTTAACTGTCGAAACTAAACTTAACTGCCAAAAGTGAATTTTGCTGTCGAAACTGAGCGCACTAGCAAGGTGAGACTACACGTTGGTCGACTGACTTTTTCATTCTCTGGTCAGTTGATTTTCCAGCCGTCGGATACGAAATCAAGGGCATGCGGTTCATTTTCAACCTCCACCCCCTGAGCCGCCAGCCACCACCGGCCAAACAGCAGCCCCCCGCCGCCCACGACCAGCGCTGCGCCGCCCCGCCCGCCCCGAAAACACTCCCCACTACCGGTCCGCCGCCACCCGGGGCCATCCCTCTAGCCCCCACCCCCCCACCCCCCACCCCCCGTGCCGAGCTTTTTCTCCGGTGATCCCCACACCAACGCCCCGCCACCGCCGGCGACCACCGCCCCCATCCTGAACCCTAAGATAGATAGTGGGGTACCTCTCCGGCAAGCCCCCCTCCACGCTGTGGCTGGTTCTTCCTTCACCCAGGCGAGCCTACCCCTTGAAAATTGACTGACCCAAAAGTCGATTTAATCGACTGAAGTGTAGCCAAATCGGAGCAGCATCGCAAGCAAGAGCAAGAGCGAGAGAAGCAGTGCGAGCAAGAGCAATAGCAAGAGCAGACCAGGCAGGGGACCGAGAGCAAGAGCAGAGCAGCAGAGCGAGCGAGAGCTAAAGCAGCAGCAGCTCCTACTGATGTGGACGTCGCCACCGAGGGAGCGAAGCCGTGGAGGAAGTGGCCGGCGATACCGCCATGGATGGAGCCGCGCCATGTCGGCTCAGGACCGAGCACCGGCAGAACCGTGAGATCGAATCAAGAAGAAAATGCGGCGATTAGTGTACAACCTCTTTGGTGGCACCGATTAGGCCGCAGCTTCATCCGAGGAAATGGTGATGATGATGCTCTTCCAGTGGTGCAGGTGAAGACGGCGGTGTGGGAATGGACGTGGCGCGAAAGACGAGGGGAACGTCGGGGCAGCTCCTTGGAGGTGGAGGACGGGGTGGCTGAACCGGCGGGACGATGAGATCGACGACGGATCCTCATCTGATACGGTGGATGAGGGACATCAAGGTATTGCTATGGACGACGTCGTCGGGGAAGAGGCTCCGGCTGGGTGGCGGACGGAGCAGGGTGTGGGGTTTCATCGCGGGTTTTTGCGGCCTCGGTGTACGAATGGGTGGGCGGATGGGATGGCAGTGGGGAACCATGGCTTAGAGACGCGCTTGTCCGAAATGTGGGGTAAGGTATGAAAGTACCCCCCACCGATTTGAGGTGGTTCTCTCAGTTCAGGGGTACCACGGGCATTTCGCGTGTCGGGATTTCACAGGAGGTGGGAGTTTTCGCGCGCGTTGTAATTTCGGAATAGCAAGGCGCGAGTTGAGATGGAGGGAGTTGTCGGAGCACAACGAGACAAATATATATCTTAAATATTTGGGGCTAACAAGGCGCGGGTTGAAATTTCTGGACAAGCCTAACGTGTGCTGTACCAAATCAATGCGCACTACAAATGTCATTCGAAACTTTGAATTCATGTCATGTTCAATTAAAATATTTCGCTACGTGTATAATGCATGCAACCTACTACTCAAATGAACGTTTTAGTGCATTCCAAACGTATATACTACCGCTTCAATATGAACTAAATTTGAATAAGATCTACAGTAATGATTGTTGTGAAGTCAAAGCATTTGAATTCGTTTCTATGTTTTAATAAGATCTACAATCATCATTATTGTCAAGTTAAACCATCGTTTGTGTATTATCTTCACAGCACAGCACATGATTAGTCTCAAGTTACATATGAACTATGTGTACTATATGAACTCGAACTAGATTTTTTGAATCCACTTATTTTGATTTCAAATCACATTACATTTCTAGCTCTAGCTAGATCTTCATAATCTAAACCATGTCTCATATGTATAATGTGTTTATCACATTATTTATGGTGCCCCGCCCCCTACGCCAACAAGTATTTAGATGTGAGTTGCAAACACCACACATTACCACAAATTCAAATAAAATGTGAGAATGTTCGATATATAGTATTGTTTAGATTGCTCGATATTTAGTTGTAAGCTGCAAATGCCGCACATTATCACAAATTCAAATAAAATGTGAGATTGTTTGATGTATAGTATGGTTTAGATTGTTCGGCATTTAGCTGTGAGTTGCAAACGCCATGCATTATCACATTATGGTATAACATGTGCACAACATGTGTATCACCGCTATATTCATGCATGCAATGTTTAAAACACTATGATCTCCTATTTAAATATATGAATCCGCTTTCATATCAAATTATGATCTTTGTTAGTCTCTTACACCCAGACAATCCTCTAACCTTTGTAGCTACCACTAACTTTCTCTCGTGCATGCACACGCCCTCCTCACCCTCCCCCTCCCTCGGCATTCTATCCACCGGGCACATTCATTTTTTTCTTTAGGTCGTTCTCCCAGAGTCTCCACAAGTCCTTTCCAACACACACCGATCGATAAAACCTCTCCAGCGATGCCTGCCTACAGCACACACACACAGCTTCAATCTCCTCCTTTATGTGTCCTTGCCTCATGTCTCTCATACGGTCAGACACACGTGTAAACTCTCGCCCCTCTTTTCATCGATCTCACAACCGCACACTCCTCCCCCTATCTAGCTAGTAGTTGGGCCTCTCGCACCACCTCCTAGCTCCATTCTCTCTGTCTATCCGTCTCGCTGGGCCTTATTTGCCTCTAACAAATGGACGTACACCGACCGATCTCTTGCTATACATATAGCTAGCTAGGTCCTTATTATAACTCGTTTTTACCCACACATCGATCGATCTACCTCATTAGTTGTGTCTCTCCCTTCCTCCGACAAACAATAATTGATCTACCGATCTAGTTAGGTTTGCTTACCAAACACATGGTTCCCCTTCATCATCCATGGATGCGTCCCGACAGATCTATCACGCACAGGCACACACAGAAACACATCCCCACTCTTATTGATAACATTGCAGTTCCACCCTCAGTTTGTCTAGTAGGCCTCTCCCAACATCTCCGAGAAGCAACTCCATCACCCATCCAGTACTCTACCCCTCTCCCTCCCTCTCTCTCTCCTCTCTCTCTCTCTGTCTCATCATATTTCCCGTCCTTCAGTTATGTATGGATGTTGACCGATCTCCCTCAAGACATAGCTGGGTCTCTCCTTCTCAGCACATATACGAGTCGTTCTACCTCTATAGTTAGGCCTCTGCCTACCCCTCCCCCTCCCCCACACACACCGATACATCAAGCGCTCTAGTCATGTCTCCCTGCCACACACAAACTTGACATGTGCCCTCTAACGTTTCGGTAAGCCAGTCGCCCTATATCTTTGACTTGCACACACACACACAATTTTGATGGCTCTCTTCATCGATCTCGCACCCACCCACTTGATCCTCTCATCGACTCTATCGATAGCTATGACCCCTCTCTCTTTTCTCGTGGATTGCCTGACCCTCTATGTATGATATGGATAGGCCTCCATTTCACACACATTGCATGCGAAATTTTGTTTGAGATGTCATCGACACATATTCCCACAAATAATTCATGAAATCAACCCCCACCCCCACCCCAAGACAAAAAACACTCACGAACGTGTTTTGTATCTCTCACACACCCACGTAGGTGGGGGACGTGCACGAACAGAAGAGGTGCATGCACGGTGCACGTACTCCCGTCTCTTTCCCAACCACACCCGCGCGGGTACACGGTGGAGCTCATTTCTGTACGAAAAAGCCAGCCCACGTGGTAATTTGGCACGTGTACTGGTTGTCCACTTGGTGGAGGGAGGATCGTCTACCACGGGTGAACAAACAAATTGCGACTTGACGCGTTATGTTAAATTAAAAAAAGAGGCAAACCATGTGGGGCCTACCTTAGAGGCAAGGCTCTATACACTGGAGTACTTTTGATGTGTCCCGTCAACTCACAGAACGAGGAGAAGCTTGCTTAGTACGCCATCTCCCCCGCCCACGGGCGCGGTGGCTCGCAGGATGAGGTGAAGCTTGCTCCGCCTTACGCCCGCTCCCTCGCCCATGCGCGCGGTGGCTCGCAGGACGAGGAGAAAAATTTAGTACTCCCTCCGTTTACTCCTCGTCCCTACTACCTTGGTTATAGTGATTATATCATATTGTTTGGAATATATATGTAGTAGATTTCAATATGAACTACTAGTACATACTCCAAACACTGATGTATATAGACGTATTTTAGAGTGTCCATTCACTCATTTTTCTCCGTATGTAGTAGCACTCTCCCTCGCCCCTCGACCCTCGCCCACGTGGTGGATGTGCAACAATTCATTCGGTCTCATATAGCCAGAACGATATATACTGCACTACCATTATTGCTCGACTTCCCGAAGAGGCGAAGAGCCAATGGCAAGGTTAATATTTTGGAGATGCCAAGCGCAAGGTTATAGGAGAACGAGTGGTAGGTGCCGCGTCATTTATAAGTGAAGTTTTTTTCTTCAGTGGCACGTACGCAATATGATAGGTTCATATGGAGAGAAAAGGAAACCGCTCCACTATATACATAGTCAGGACGGGCCAGCCTACACGGTTGCTTGCTGGGGTTGCTCTCTTCACACTCTCTCGCACAAAACGACTTTGGCCACATCTCTAACATCCCGGCGGATCACGTACGCTTGGGGAAAGGGTGGATGCTTAGTGTAGTTGCGGTGGTCGTCGCCGACGGCGAAAACCCACTATCGGCACGTCCCGATCAGGGGTCCCCGCCATTCTCTCTCACAAAGCCGGTGAGGTTGCCTTCATCCCTTGCTCACTACCGCGACGTGGGCAGTTGCCGCCTCCCACCGCCCTCCTCAAGGTTGAGCTATGTCCCTTAGGTACAACTCCCTTTACAGCCGGCTTGCACCACTGCTCCAGCTGCCCATATCACTCCCTGTGGATATTTCTCTACTTCTTTGCCCCGCACATACCTGATACCTCTACTGGCTTCTACGTATTGTATTTGTGATGAGTTTATGTCTCATCAACTAGTCCCAGTAATCTTATTCTAATCATGCTTCTTCAATTTCTTTGCCACAGGGATGCTCATCTCGATTTTGGTGAAACCGCACGATCCGATGGTCAAAAGGTTGTAAACTTCATTTATTAGGAAGCTCGAACGTTGCCAGCAAATTGAAGCTTGGTCAGGGTTCACGGTTCAAGGGCTAGGGACTGCATGGATCGTTTTTTTTTTCTTTAGCTGCCTCTGTTCCAAAATAAGTGTCAACTTTAGTAGTAGTACAACTTTGTACTAAAGTTTGCACAAAGTTGAGACACTTATTTTGGAACGGAAGGAGTACATATTTGCTATGATCTATCAATCATTGAGATGCAATAGCATGCATGTTAGTCTCCTTTGTATTTGATGAAATGTTGCAACGGGCAACCTTGGACTTAAGATACATGTAACGGAGCTGGAAGCTTCATAGCATTGTACAAATTTATCTCATTGATAAATTCTGAGACGTACTAGTACTATACTAGTACTTCCTCCGTTCCTAAATATAAGTCTTTGAAGAGATTTCACCATGAACCACATGCAGATGTATATAGATGCATTTTAAGTGTAGATTCATTCATTTTGTTCCGTATGTAGTTCACCTAGTGGAATCTCTACAAAGACTTATCTACTAGTAATAGCTAGCCCCCACTACTAGGAATTCTCTATCCTCTCCTTGAGCCACATCATCAAAATTGATGTAGCCGTTAGATGAAGTAAATCAGTCCGTAATAGCCGTCTGATCTAGACGTTGAGAGGCTCCGCACTAAGCCACATGCAAGCATGCAAAATACCGTGGCACCTGCATGTGAGTGGGTTTTAAATCACATCAACATGTCATGTGAGTGGGTTTTAAATCACATCAACATGTCTGCATGCAAGCATGCAGGTAGCATGCATGTAAGTGAGCTTTTAAGTCTCATTAACATGTCAAAAAGAAAAATATAATCCCATTATGCAGTAGGAGTTGGCTGATCTTTTGTCCTTATGTGGGATGATCTAAATGATGATGGGAGTTTATTTAGTTTGGCTACCACATTTGTCATGCGGTTATAGATTTTTTTAGTTCTATGAAATCGATAATTTGCGAGAGAGATATACCGCTGTTTCATGGCAACGTCGCGGGACTCATCTAGTAATATTTAGGAGCGGAGGAGTACTATGTAAAGAGTTAGGTGTCGACGGTGATAGTGTGAGGTGGGCCATGTAATCACCGAGCTGCGTGTTTTCACCGCTCTTGCACTCCTCCGCTCTAAGAATGGAGAAAATTGTAATCTACTACCTCCTTTCGCCGAAAGCGTGGGACATCCAGCAGTCCTACCACCTCAGTAATAAAGACCAATGAGCCGTCAAATTACATAGACCCAACAGTAAGTTGGACGGACGAAGCAACCATCACTCTTGCGCCAGTGAGAGGTCGCGTCCGCTCTTCCCGGGCATGAATGCAGCACCGATTCTTTGGAGTGGCGCTGACCGTTTCGGGTGGGAAGCGTGTGCGGGAGATGGAGGGGCTTTGGGTGGGCCAGGCTGGTCAGGAGTGGGCGTGGCAGCTGTCCGCATGTCCCTACCGGACACGCCCGAAAACGAGAGGATGCACCGACTCTCGTGGCTAAAATCGTACACTACACACCATCTCTCTATAGGAGTAGGTCGATCTGTCGCACTCTCTAACACACACATGCTGTTAAACACACACACGCACACGCACGCACCTTGGTCCCGTTGCACCTTCTAACGTGACTTATTATACCTTGAGGGAGGGAGTAGTAAGTATACGAGATACGGTGGCGCACTGACTTAAGTTGAATACAAGTGCCCAAAATTTGTGTGCATGTTATAATAAGGATTCACTTAAAATAGTACGTGAGCGAACAGAGGATCAATTGGACGGTGTTCGAGCGAGAGCGAGATGTGTGAGGTAGTAAGATACATCATTGGCGCTTTTAATTTTTCTTATTAATTTGTTTGTTTCACCCTCATTGGTGGGACCCAACGTACTACGTGGAGAGAGGTAAGGTGACTAAGGCTGCATTATTTCTGCACCTTGTGGATAGTCTTACCACCAAAGCCACATGACACGATTATGATTGAAATCCCAATGACTCCACACACACACAAAAACACGGCATGCTTGTCACACGAATGCAGGAATGTATAAAAGATTATTTTCCTCTCGTTGAACATAACGGGAGGGTTGTGTAGCTGGTTAGCCTGTTCGCTCATCAAACTTGAGGTCTCGGGTTCGATAACTACATTTGAGCATAATTTTTGCCAGGAGGATTATTTGACTGGTCAAAATGTTTTCTAGGGTTTGCACACTTCACACACTCTCTCCAGTATATATATACACGATGGAGCCTCAGCGCTTGTAGTTACTCTCTTCACACTCTCTCGCCCCTCTCCCGCTGGAGCCTCAGCGCTTGTAGTTGCTCTCTTCACACTCTCTCGCCCTCTCCAGATCTAAACAAGACTTCGTTGGCCTCTCTCTCTCCCCTCACTGCTGCTCAAAGAGCCGGCAGGATCCGTCCACCGGTAATGGAAGGAGGCTTAACGATGTCACCGTTGTCGAGGGAGGGAATCCACTACCGGTGCAGCTATTCGCTTTCCACCCAGCGGCGGCGCGGGAGGGCCTCCGCCCCTTCTTCTTCGCCGTCGTCCCGTCGCCCACTGAACCACGCCCCAAGAACCTTAAGGTATATTTTACTAACTCCACATGCATTGCTCTAGCTGGATGTATACCATGAATCTAGGACGTGGTTCAAAGAGGAAAGGAGTGGGAGAAAGTAGTGGGAAAAGTTGTATATAGCATGAATCTAGGACGTGGTTCAAAGAGGAAATGAAGGGGGAAAGTTGTATAGCATGAATCTAGGACGTGGTTCAAAGAGGAAAGGAATGGGGGAAAGTAGCGGGGAAAGTTGTATCGCATAAATCTAGGATGTGGTTCAAAGAGGAAAGGAAGGGGCAAAAGTACTAGTTCAAAAAGGAAAGGAAGGGACAAGGCTGTAGAGTTTGAGCAGGACTAGATTTGCTGCGCTCACATAGGGAAAGGTGTCTAAAGATAACAAAAGTGGGACCAACACAAATATGCTCCTTGGTTGTTTGTTCTTTGTTGCAACAGACTATGCATGACCACAGTACATCGGTAGATGCACATGGTGCTGGTGCGTCCACTGTCCCATGCAACTCATTAGCTGTTATTAATCTAAGGCCTTGTTTGGTTAAAAACTCCCTAGTCCCTACCTGCTTGATTCCAGGGACTAAACATGGACTAGTGGTTATTAAATGACATGCTAAAAGACCATGTTACCCCTAGTAATGAACTAATAGAAACAAGGTGCGATGCGTGGCAAGGGCAACTGTTGGAAAAAGTCCCAAAAAGACTCCCTCGGGGTCTTCTTTCTTTAGTCCCAAATGCCCACTTTTAGTCCCTAAAAGTCCCTCCTGTTTGGTTTAGATGTGACTGACATGGAGTTTTTTTAGTCCCTACACCAAAATGTCCCTGTAAACAAACACCCTCTAATAATGCCGCTGGAAAATTGATGCAATGCCACAGTTAAAAGTAAATTACTTGTTTAACGAATTTAATTGTTAATATAATCTCTATGTTAATATTAATCAATGCCACCGTTAGAGAAATGCTACTGTCTTGCTTTCTTTCCCATTTAGATAAGGTAGATGCTTCTTTTTGTTGGCTTCTGTGTCATCCACCATTATTGACCACTAATTGTGTCCTTTGCACCTCTATGTAAACAGGGTTATCTACTTCACCTCGTTGCCATTTTGACCTTTTGTTGCACTGCACAAAACACTTTTGTTTTAAGAGTGTTTTGTGCAGTTCAAACAAAATGTCACACCGACAACGTTGCTTGATTGCTTGATCTTAGTGGAACTGCACAAGAGGAGATCTTACTTCCTATCCGTTAAGGCGAATTTGGTTCAGACCTTCTTCTTGTGAGTTGTTTCAATTCCGCATCATGAGAGGTCAGTACTAGCCTTCTTTCACATGATTCTGCAGTGTGCTTTCATATGTTGTGCTACTTGTACGATAATGTTGCTTGATTTTAGTGAAGTGCACAAATGGATACAAGACTTCCAATCTGTATGTGCACCGTAATATCCCATTGAGGTAAGATAAGGATATTTCTGGCTGCCGGCTGTATTTTGCCACTTTCATCGAGAAAATTAAGTTTAGTACTATACTTGTGCTCCCTAATTGACATGCCAAATCTTACATTGAAGGCGAATCTTGTGCATTATTGAACCAAGTGATGAAGGGAAGAACAAGCGGAAGAAAAACAAAATCAACTCCGGTCTTTGTAATGAAGCACTGGAACTGTGATGACACAATTAATGATATAGTTTTGCATCTTAATTTATTGCTATGGCTAGAATGAGCAATTGTTTTGCCACTGATTTGATGCCATACGTAATTATCTCTACTTGTGCAAACAGGGATCTTCTTTGACGATACCATATATTTTAGTGGAACTATACAAGAAGATGTTGGAAACATTAAACTAATCGAGGACTATATAGTAAGCATGGCCACCCCCGTAGATAGCAACAGATGGTTCCGGAGAAGTGCTTCATCTGTATGCTCTACACAATCAGCCTCCTGACTAAGGTTGGTACTCACCCACTGATTTCATCCATATGATTGAGCTTTGTCATCTCTATTGGTGTTGTGCTACTGTTTAGATACTGTCATGAAAAAGTGGTATTGTCCTTGAGAAGTGCTTCATCTGTGCTGTTTTAAATATTTCCTTTCCTTTTTTCGAGCAAACAAGGATGCTAGCATTTAGTAGTCCTCTTGTCTTTGCACAACAGGATCATCTTCCTCTGAAGAAGAATATGGAGTACGTGAAGTGACTAGTTCCGATTATGCCAGGAAGAAGAAGCCTGTCTATCTTCTCATCAGAAGGAGCAGTTGAAGGATGGTTACATTACTCCCCACAAGACCAAACTAACTTCAGCTTAGAAGGGTGACAAATCTCCATTTTTTTCTTTGTGATCTTGTGAATACAATGTTGTTCTAGGATTCTTTACGGTGAGTTCCATTTTTCTAAAAGTGTGCTCTACATGGACCATGTATGTGCTGTTGAAACTGTCAATTCATAGTACAGTTTGCTTTATACTAATCACTTTTTGTATTTGTGCAAACAGGGTGCTCGACTTGATTTCAATGGGAACGCACAAAATGTTCATGAATACATCGAATCATTCATTTCCACCACAAGAAAGGAGGTGCCCATAAGTTCAAGGCGTTGCAACATATAAGGCGAAATCATACAAGCTACTGCGAATTTGGTTGATTTTGGTGGAAGCGCACAAAAAGAACAGCTGGTTTATTTAGCACGAGGTGCCATGTCAATGTCCGAATTGATGGCAAACCCTGCCCATTCCACAATTGTAGGCATTTGATATTTTGGAATGGGACAACCTTGTCAAATTTTGCTCATTGATTTTAGCAAGATATGCGTTTGATATTTTCATTTTTTTCTTTATTCTTTAGTTGTGAAGTAAATATTGCCTCTGACATGTGTCACTGGGATACATAATCATCGATTGTTTTGAATGTTCTCTATGAATTGCCAGGCCTGTGTGTTTGATTGCAATGTACAGAAACGCTAAAAAGCCGCTCAAACTCTTTGTACTCCTTCTGTTCCTTTTTACTTCGCACATTGTGAAAGTGCATACTTTTTTGTATAAGATTGGTCAAAGTAGAGATACTTTGACTGCAGATAAAACTTGTATGCAGACTAGAAAGGACCGGAGGAGTACATGTGAAACTCGCTGTAAACGAGGTGATCACCACAGGAATAATGCTAGTACGTATTGTTTTGCATGTTCATCCAATGCTAGTGATACAGAATTGAACTAATTGAAATAAATTCATTCATACACGGTCGATTTCATATAAACATGCGGATTTCATTACATTTCATACATTCTTCAACTAAAAAGGGTTATTTGGAGGTATAATTAATTAACCGGCTACCCACTGTGTCCATTGAGCGAACAGAAGCTTGTTACTTAGCTGCAGAGTGCGATTGCATGAATCGACATGTGGCATGTTATGGCCGTGTCGTGTCGACCACCAATTGCACTAGCGATTAAGTAAGCAGCGTTCTTCTCTAGTGCAGCTCTCCGACTCCAAGTCGCCGCCAAGAAGCTAACCGGCCGTCAATGGTCAACCCGCCTAGCTTGGCTTCAACCGAAGGGTAGTAGTGGTGGCCTTACTTGGACCCGAGCGGCGGCGACCTACCGTGTTCAACTCTTCCTTGTTTTCTGTGTGGCGTGGCCTCGTTGGCAGCGGGGCGGAGCCGGCGATGTCCTCTGTCTCATTGCCGGCGGGCGGCGCCTCAGCGAAGCGGTGGAAATCCTCCCCCACGTTGCCGGCAGGGTGGGGCCTCCGCTGAGCCAGCGATGTCCTCTGCCTCGTTGTTGGCGGGGCGGGGCCTTGGTGGAGCCGGCGGTGTCCTCTGCCTCGTTGTTCGCGCCGCGGGGCCTCGGTGGAGCCGGCAGTGTCCTTTGCCTCGTTGTTGGCACCGCGGGGCCTCGGCGGAGCAGGGCCTCGTCGACGCCAGCGGAGCGGGGACTCGTCGGAGCCGGCATTGTCCTCTGCCTCGTCCTCGGTCTCGCCAAACAGCGCCTCGCCCGCTTCATCGCCCTCTTTGCTAGCCTCTTTGTAGGTGGCCGCAGCCTCCGCCACCCGCATGTGGTACCGCCAGCGCTCGAGGTGGCCCTTCCGGGCGGAGCGGTACGAGTCGAGCAGCGCCTCTTGCTCCACCCACTCCGCAGCGATCTGCTCCTCCGCCTGCAGGTGCTCCTGGAGGAGATGGTGGTTGTAGGCGGCGTCGGCCTGCGCCTCCCGGAACTGCTCCTCACGCATCTGCCTCACCCTGTCCATATATTGGGCACGGGCCTCGCCGATGGTCATGGTGCAATGCACCGGCGAGGACAGCGCGGAGGAGGGGTCGGCGCCGAATCGTCGACTCCCATGTTCTTCATTGGGATGTCGTCGTCCTCCGACTGCCTGCCGGCCAGCCGGTCGGCAGCAATGGCTACCATCTCCTTGTGGTCCATTGTCCGCCCGTCCCGAAGAGCACTGGAGCGCGAGGAAGGCATGGTGGGCAGTAGTGGTGTGGACAGGAGAAAGGGAACGGATGCGGATGACTGCGGCTATGGCCGGCGCAGCAATTTATATAGCAACAGTGGGCAGGCAGAGGGACGGGCGTGTGGTGCTGGAGTAGCCGCCTCGGCAACCACGTATCATTAATGTGTGCGGCAAATGGATGGACGGACGGCACTTATGTCATTTGAAGGCGAGCAATCGCCTACACCGGGAAGCGGGGCGGCCGGCGCTAACTGTTTTGGGCGAAAAGCACGCGCGGGCGAGGAGATGAATTTACTTGGATAGGATGACAATGGGGACCCACCAGGTCCATAGCCTCACGTACACAAGTGCCTCCTTATTATATATATATATATAATTATAATTTATTTTGCTTCCTCCTAGTTTCCTGACATCACGGTCCCACACCATTGTCAACCTATGTACTCCCTCCTTTTCGGTTTATAGGGCTTATCTCAAAATTTTAGTTTTTCCATTTTATAAGGCTCAATTTGGTTGTTTTCCATCACATGTTCAGATTCCAAGGTGCATTAAATCATTGCATGCAAGTATTAAGAGAAAATTGACCAATGCATGTACTTTATGCATGCATGCATTGTAATTAATGCATTGATAAACATAATTTTTTGAGGATAACAAGAGCATTAATTAGGTGCTTTTGCAAAACTACAAAAAGTATTCCACCACTCGCCATCTACCTTGATTGGTGAGATTTTGAATTGAGCATTATAAACCGGAAAGGAGGAGTAGTCAATAAAGCAGAATTGCACAAGAAGCGGCCGGCAATTTGGGACCAAGAAGCTCGGCAAGATTTGTGTTTTGAGGTGTGACCTTTGCAAAGTTTTTTATGTTTACCCCAGATATTAATTTTTCTCCTCTGAACAACAACAAAAACATCGCTGCAGGTATTAACTGGGCGGGCTGTGGCCCGTCTAGCCCAAGCCACATATCCAGCCCAGATATTAATTTTTTTCAAGCTGAAAATGGCTAGCCCAACTATACTTTCTTTTAGGAATACCGGGCAAGGTCAAGTTGTTATTCTCCCTTGTTGGCTGCAAATCTTTCCTAGGAGGGATGCATTACGCTTAACAAGAAAATGGGCTTTAAGAAATAATAAATGGGATGTAATTATAAAAACTGGGTAGTAACTATAAAAATGCACCAAACAGTGATTACTTTATAAAATATTATTTTCGGATATTGAAAATTTTAATTTCATTAATTGTTGCGAGCGCAATGTTTCGTTGGATTTTTACGTAATATAAATTTATATTGAAATTGTATTTAATATGACTAGAAATTTTGGGATAAGAATATTCGGATCCCATTAAAATGTGGGAAATTTTATTGAATTCTGTTTTGAACGGTTGGTTGAAATGGGCTGTACTTTTAACAAACTGTAAATGGGCTGTAGTAAATTCCATTAGAATTCAAAAATGGGCTACACATTCTTACAAATCTCAAATGGGCTATAAGTTCTCTACCACACACTTCTGGCCTTACTAAGTTGACGCGTCCCCTAAAAAATAGAGTTGACGCGTATGCAAGGCTTTGTCAACTTATAGTCAACACACGGTTCTAGTAGCAGTGGTCGTTGGATGTCCATCCAACGGATGCCGTGCTTCTTCTTCAATCTCGGATATTGTAGCTTCACCCGCCTAAAAATGATTCTCCCCCTGACATCTGGGGCGCACCGTTTCGGAAGCTGACCTGTCAGCCTACTAAGTTGACGTACCAAGGGCTTTGTCAACTTAGTCAATATAAACGATTCTAGCTGCAATGACCGTATGATGTCCATCCAACGGCCGTCGTGCTTCTTCCACCTCTGGTCTTCTTGCTCTAGCCACCTGCTCCTGCTTCCCGTGGCCGACTATGCTGCCGCGGAGGCCTCACCGCCCCCTACTACTCCCACCGCTGGCCAGGCCATCCCTCCATTCACCCACACCCCCTGTTATTCTGCGGCGATGGCAGCGCAGCCGAACCAGTGAACCCTCGTACTCCTCTCCACGTGTGCATCCACTGCCGTGTCTTCCCCGGCTCCGCGTCGTCCCCTTCCTAGGCCTCGCCGTCGTCCACCGCCGTGGTGCTCTCGGCACGGCGTGGTCAACGTGGTCAAGGAACGACTTCCATCGGACGTGGATCAGACGTGGAGAGGCCGACGGTGGGTCCACAAAGAGCCGCAAGGAAGTGCCTCCTTATTACGCGCAAAATAATTATTCCTCCACCTGACAGTGGGGACTCACCGGACGGGCCACCGTATTTTGTGAAAAAAATGATTCACCCTCTGACTACTGCGACCCATGAGCTACATCTTCGCACGCAAGGAAGTGCGTCCGAAAAAAACGATTCGCCCCCCTAACTGCTGGGACCCACCAGCTACATCTTCGCATGCAAGGAAGTGCGTCCGGGCAAAAAAACAAAACGATTTGACCCCCTGACTACTGGAACCCACCAGCTACATCTTCGCAGGCAAGGAAGTGCCTGACAGTCGGGACCCACCTAGTCGAAGCGTACGTAGCGTTGTCATTCTGGTCGCGAACGTGTACGTACATATATACTGGTGGATGTAGAGGCGCGCACGTGTCATAGTAGACGCAGCGCGACGTAGCATGTACACGCACGTCTGGCGTCCGTGGTGCAAGAAAGAAAATCGACCATGTATGTGTACATACGGGCGGGTCTCAACGCCTACTCGGCGCATACGCGTCTGGCGAGGGCTCGTGTACATGGTTGGGTCGAGCGGAGAAACAAAGATCGTCGTCGTGTTCATGGGAAGGCAACGGAATGCGTCGTGTTCATGGGGAGGCGGCGGAATGTGTCGTGTTCATCGGGAGGCAGCGAGCGCGTGGGAGCCAACCGGCCGGGTCGGAGCGGAATGCGTGGTCGTGTTCATTGGGAGGGCTTAGAGCGGAATAGGCGATGGAAGCGAGGCACGGCATACCGCGACAACGGAGGAAGCGGACCTCCTACGTTTGGAGCGGGTCTGTTGATCGGGAGGGTGTGGCGTACCACAAAAGCGGAGAAGCGGACCTCCTACGGTCAAAACGGGGTCTGTTGATTGGGAGGGTGTGGCGTGCATAAAATGGATGAAACGGACCTCCTACGGTTGAAGCAGGGGTCTGTTCATTGGGAGGGTGTGGCGACCGCAAAAGCGGATTTAAACGGACTTGTGTTGGGCGCCACGGTCGAAATGGGGTCTGTTCGCCGGGAGGGTGTGGCGTGCATCATAAGCAGGACTCCACGAGATATTGTTCATCTCCACCATCGACCTCCTCCGGCCTCCACGGGCTACGTCGACCTCCTCCAGCCTCCACGGGCTCATGTTCATCCAGCCTCCACCACCGCGCTACTCCAGCAGCCTCTTGTTCAACCACCCTCAACGGGCACCCTCCACCATCTCTTGTTCATCCAGCCCTCCACACCACGGGTCTGTCCAACCACCCTCCACGGCCACCCCTCCACCGTCTATTGTTCATCCAGCCCTCCACACCACCGGGTCTTGTTCATCCAAAGGCGCGCCACCGCTCCTTATTCATCCAACCCCCCGCAATGCTCTTTGTTCATTCCAAAGCGGCATCGATCGGCCGGTTAGCAGCGATAGCGAAGAATCGCTCGATCGGGTTCGATTAACACCATCGATCGATCGCCGAGTTCGATAACGCGTAAGCTGCGGTCTGGCAATTCGGGTTCGATTAGAGCCCAACGCCTCGCTCGGGTTCAGTTAGAACCAACGCCTTGCACACATGCGCGTATGTGTACGAGAGAAACGCGCATCGCTTGGCCCCCGACCTCCCACCGTAACCGAGAACTCCTCGAAATTTTCCTCCCCTCGCTTCTACCACGGTTTTTTCCGTCATGGACGGCCCAAAGAATGTCATGCAGCTGCGTCTCCGGCCCGCCCAGGACAAAAAGCCCATTTTCTGTCATGATTTTTTGTCATAGAAGCAGGAGCCCACCACATCTATGACGATACCGGGTTCTGTCACAATTATCGTCATATAAGTGTCATATGTATGACAGAAATTTTTTTCGTTCGGCCCAAAATGTCACGGATGTGTCTTTTTTTTGTAGTGCACATGAGACTTACGAGGTTGCTTAGCTTGCACACACACTTGACACTTGGATCCCTTGGTAGTGGTGAAACTAGAGATTAAGTTCAACTTCGCTAATCGCGACATGCAACCAAAGTTAACATGAGAAAGACGTGAATGCCACACATTTGATTCACTATTGTTGCAAATATGATTAACAACTTTATTGCAAACGTCTGATAAGGATAAACGAAACAAGCCTCCTGACTCATAGCCTTTACCAACAAAGATTCCATACTTGGATATTACAAATTTATTCGACTCAAAGACAAGCTTGTAGCCATCTCTACATAGAAGTGATCCGCTAAAAAGATTTTTATTGACGGAGGGGACATAATGCACGTTCTTCAGCCATACAATCTTCCCCGAAGTAAACTTAAGATCGACCATGACAACACCACGAACAGAAGCACTTGAACCGTTGCCCATCAGCACGGTTGAAGTCCCTGCGGTCTGATAAGACGAAAACATGGAAATATCATCGCATACATGCACATTAGCACCCGTGTCAATCAACCAATCAGGAGAATGACATCTTGAAAGAATAGTGGGAAACATACCATACCTAGCATCCTTCATGTCAGTGTCTCCAATGACAACATTAGCGGTCTTGCCGCCTTTCCCAGGATGACGCTTGTCATAGTGATTAGGGCAACTAGGGGCCCAATGATCAGGATCCCCACACACATGACAAACACCTTTCTTATTGTCATTCTTCTTCTTGGAGTTCGTGTGTTGCACAGCCTTGTTCTTCCCATCAAACTTTGATTTACCATCAAACTTGCCCTTGTTCTTGAACTTGTGGGGCTGGAAGTTCTTCTTCTGTACCTGATTGGCACTGGATCCTCCCTCAATACCTCGAGCACGTGTGTCCTTTGCTCTCGCCTTTTCTTCCACATCAAGAGTGCCAATGAGATCCGGGAAGGAAGACTCATGTCTCTTATGCTTCAGTAAGGTAGCAAAGTTCCTCCACGAAGGAGGAAGATTAGTGATGATACCTCTGGCAACAAACTTGTCCGGTAGCATACAATTGAAGTGCTCAAGTTCTCTAGCAAATGATTGTATCTCATGAGCTTGCTCAACCACGGAGCGCTCTTCAGTCATCCTGTAATCATAGAATTGCTCCATGATGTACAGCTCAGTGCCAGCATTCGAGACCCCAAACTTAGTCTCGAGTGCATCCCACATATTTTTTGCATTATCAATTGACGCATAAGCATCAACTATGTTCTCATAAAGAACACTCAAGAGAGCAGCCTTAAACAGAGTATCCATTTTCTGAAAAGCTTGTGCCTGTTGAGCATCAAGCTCTCCTTCATGTTTGCCAAGAGTGGCATCATAGGAACTCATGGTTTGAAACCATAGGACTGCTCTCACACGCCACCTCTTATAGTGGATACACTCAAACATACGAGGTTTCATGGAAGCAGCAAAACCACTCGGGGTAAATTGCCTATGATAAGGTTTTTGGATTGTTGGAAATATGACAATTTACCGAATGATTTTATTAATAGAAATATTAGATAAAGCATAACTAATATAGCAGAGATAAAACAAGTCATGTAATTTGACAAAGAGAAGGTAAATAGCATCTGCATATATGAACTAGAACCGAACACATCTATAACAGACACTAGAGCAAGAAGTTGTGACAGAACCTCTAACAGGAAGAGTATGCGAACGTACAGAACGGGAGCACATGTACCGGTCTTGGGGCCGGTGTCCTCGCCAGCCATGTCATCGAGGAGGTTGTCGACGTCGGGGAAGAAGTCGTCGTCGGAGTTCGGGGCGTCCGTGACGAAGAAGTCACTAGTCGCGCTGAGCTCTCCCCAAAAACCTTATCACCCTTCTCCCGTACCGGACTCAAAAGGTGCGGTTTCGGAGGCCTACTGTCCCGACCTGCGGTGCAGGCCGCAAGTCGGGATGGGGAAGATCGTAGCAGCAGCGCACGCTCAGGAACTTTGTGGCGAGAGGAAGAGGATCTTTTGGTCTCTTATATAGGCATAGGAGAAGGAGGCGAACATGCTGCGACGGGAGGTGAAGACATCGGCTCGGCTCATTCCCGCAACCCGCGGCGCGGCGCAGCAAGGCGGGCGGTGGAGGAGGAGCGCGCGTGGATGCCCCTCTTGTTTTTATGCTCATACAAGTGGGGAAAGAACCTCCTTTATAAGGAGGTCCAATTCCCATTAAACTAGCAATGTGGGACTAAACTTTAGTAGTATCCCTTGCCTTGCACAAACGGGCTAAGTGGGCCTCTAGGATTTATTTAGAAATTTTTGAAATAGCTATTGGGCTGGCCCATAAATAGATAGAATTCCAGCAGATATCCAGAAGTTTGATGTCCGAATTTATTGAGAAATTAAATGACTTTTCGCATTTCCTTGCCTGCTCAACAAGTTTTAACGATGCTTCCATTGAAAGCTGACATACAGAGAGATGTACGCAGATGCCTGCTCCCGTCCATAGAGAACTTCCATCAGTTAGAAATTTGAACTACATGAGCGGGGACTTGATAGCCATGTATACATAAGCAAGAGGTGAGGAAAGTTTCCTGGGCAGCTCTTGGCAAGTAAGAGGATACTGCACCGTCAGAGATCTCCGGCGCTGGCTCGGCAGTAACACATTCGGATGGATACTCCGATGAGAATGTGGTTTCTGGCTTTCAGCAAAGGTAACTTGCATGCTTTTGGTTGGCTGCTCTATTTTTTGTGGAGATGATCTTCAGTAGTTCAGCACACATTGACACAGGATCAAAGTATGTTATAAAAAAAATTGAAATCAAAATTCGAAACATAGCTTGAGAAACATAAATGACAAATTCGACGGTGAATAGTACACAACATAAGTTGGGCTTTAGATTAGGCCCATTATCAGATTGATGTCCATTTTTCATTTTGGTATAGAGCGCATGAAGAAACTTCATAAAGATGGATTTTCGGAATCACTTGGTTATGAATCATTTGATGCTTGCGAACCGTGCCTTTTGGGCAAGATGACTAAAACTCCATTCTCCGGAACAATGGAACGAGCTACTGACTTGTTGGAAATAATACATACCGATGTATGCGGTCCAATGAGTGTGGATGCTCGTGGCGAGTATCGTTATTTTCTGACCTTCACAAATGATTTGAGCAAATATGAGTATATCTGCTTAATGAAACACAAGTCTGAAACATTTGAAAAGTTCAAAGAATATCAGAGTGAAGTGGAAAATCATCATAACAAGAAAATAAAGTTTCTACGATCGATCGTGGAGCGAATATTTGAGTTCTGAGTTTGGTCTTCATTTGAAACAATGTGAAATAGTTTAGCAACTCCGCCACACAGAACACCACAATGTAATGGTGTGTCCGAGCGTCATGTCGTAATTTACTAGATATGGTGCGATCTATGATGTCTCTTATCAGTTTACCACTATCGTTTTGGGGTTATGCATTAGAGACAGCTGCATTCACGTTTAATAAGGCACCATCTAAATCCGTTGAGACGACACCGTATGAACTACGGTTTAGCAGTAAACCTAAGCTGTCGTTTCTTAAAGTTTGGAGTTGTGATGCTTATATGAAAAAGGTTTTCAACCTGATAAGCTCAAACCCAAATCGAAGAAGTGCGTCTTCATAGGATACTCAAAAGAAACTATGGGGTACACCTTCTATCACAGATCTAAAGGCAAAACATTCGTTGCTAGAATGGATCCTTTCTAGAGGAGGAGTTTCTCTCGAAAGAAGTGAGTGGGAGGAAAGTAGAGCTTGATAAGGTAATTTGTACCTTCTCCCGAGTTGGAAAGTAGTTCATCACAGAAATCAGTTCCAGTGATTCCTACACAAATTAGTGAGGAAGCTAATGATGATGACCATGAAACTTCAGATCAAGTTACTACAAAACCTCGTAGGTCTTCCAAAATGCAGTCCGCACTGAGTGGTACGGTAATCCTGTTACGGAAGTCATGTTACTAGACCATGATGAACCTACGAACTATGAGGAAGCAATGATGAGCCCAGATTCAGCGAAATGGCTTGAGGCCATGAAATCGAGATGGGATCCATGTATGAGAACAAAGTGTGGACTTTGGTGGAGTTGCCCGATGATCGGCAAGCCATATTGTATAAATGGATCTTCAAGAGGAAGGCAGATCTTGATAGTAGTGTTACTATCTACAAAGCTCGACTTATGCAAAAAGGTTTTCGACAAGTTCAAGGTGTTGACTACAATGAGATTTTCTCAAGCGTAGCGATGCTTAAGTCTGTCCGAATCATGTTAGCAATTGCCACATTTTATGAAATCTGGCAAATGGATGTCAAAACTGCATTCCTTAATGGTTTTATTAAAGAAGAGTTGTATATGATGCAACCAGAAGGTTTTGTCAATCCTAAAGGTGCTAACAAAGTGTGCAAGCTCCAGCGATCCATTTATGGACTGGTGCAAGCATCTCGGATTTGGAATATACGCTTTGATGAGTTGATCAAACCATATGGTTTTATACAGACTTTTGGAGAAGCCTGTATTTACAAGAAAGTGAGTGGGAGCACCACAACATTTCTGATAAGTATATATGAATAACATATTGTTTATCGGAAATAATGTAGAATTTTTCTGGAAAACATAAAGGAGTATTTGAAAGGAGTTCTTTAAAAGAAAGACCTCAGTAAAGCTACTTACATATTGAGCATCAAAATCTATTGAGATAGATCAAGACGCTTGATAAGTTTTTCAATAAGTACATACCTTGTCAAGATTTCTAAGTAGTTCAAAATGGAACAGCCAAAGAAAGAGTTCTTGCATGTGTTTCAAAGGTGTGAAATTGAGTAAGACTCAAATCCCGACCACGGCAGAAAATAGAAAAGAGAATGAAAGTCATTCCCCATGCCTCAGTCATAGGTTCTATAAAGTATGCTATGCAATGTACCAGACCTATTGTATACCTTGATCTGAATTTGGCAAGGGAGTACATAGTGATCTAGGAGTAGATCACTGGACATTGGTCAAGAATATCCTTAGTGAGGACTAAGGAAATATTTCTCGATTATGGAGGTGATAAAAGAACCCGTCGTAAATAGTTACATCGGTGCAAGCTTTTACACCGATCCAGATGACTCTAAGTCTCAATATGGATACATATTGAAAGTGGGAGCAATTAGCTAGAGTAGCTCCGTGCAGAGCATTGTAGACATAGAATATTTGCAAAATACATACCGCTCTGAATGTGACAGACCCGTTGACTAAGCTTCTCTCACGAGCAAAACATGATCACACCTTAGTACTCTTTGGGTGTTAATCACATAAGCGATGTGAACTAGATTATTAACTCTAGTAACCCTTTGGGTGTTGATCACATGACGATGTGAACTATGGGTATTAATCACATACAGATGTGATATTGGTGTTAAATCACATGGCGATGTGAACTAGATTATTGACTCTAGTGCAAGTGGGAGACTGAAGGAAATATGCCCTAGAGGCAATAGTAAAGTTATTATTTATTTCCTTATATCATGATAAATGTTTATTATGCATGCTAGAATTGTATTAACCGGAAACATAATACATGTGTGAATACATAGACAAACATAGTGTCACTAGTATGCCTCTACTTGACTAGCTCATTAATCAAAGATGGTTATGTTTCCTAACCATAGACATGAGTTGTCATTTGATTAATGGGATCACATCATTAGTAGAATGATGTGATTGACATGACCCATTCCGTTAGCTTAGCACTTGATCGTTTAGTATGTTGCTATTGTTTTCTTCATGACTTATACATGTTCCTATGACTATGGGATTATGCAACTCCCATTTACCGGAGGAACACTTTGTGTGCTACCAAACGTCTGGCGAAGCTGGGTGATTATAAAGGTGCTCTCTGGTGTCTCCGAAGGTACTTGTTGGGTTGGCGTATTTGAGATTAGGATTTGTCACTCCGATTGTTGGAGAGGTATCTCTGGGCCCTTTCGGTAATGCACATCACTTAAGCCTTGCAAGCATTGCAACTAATGAGTTAGTTGCGGGATGATGTATTCTGGAGCGAGTAAAGAGACTTGTCGATAGCGAGATTGAACTAGGTATTGAGATACTGGCGGCCGAATCTCGGGAAAGTATCATCTTGATGACAAAGGGAACAACGTATGTTGTTATGCGGTTTGACCGATAAAGATCTTCATAGAATATGTAGGAGCCAATATGGGCATCGAGGTCCGCTATTGGTTATTGATCGGAAGCGTGTTTGGTCATGTCTACATAGTTCTCGAACCCATAGGGTCCATGCGCTTAAGGTTTCGATGGCAGTTTTATTATGTGTTTATGAGTTTTTATGTACGAAGGAGTTGAGTCCGGATGAGATCGGGGACATGGCGAGAGTCTCGAAATGGTCGAGGCGTAAAGATCGATATATTGGACGACTATATTCGGACATCGGAAAAGTTCCGAGTGATTCGGGCATTTTCGGGGGTACCAGGGAGTTACGGTAATACAAGGAAGAAGCAATGGGCCTCATGGGCCAAGTGGTGAAAGAGAGGAGGCAGGGCGCGCGGCCTCCCTAACCCAAACCGAATTGGACTAGGGGGCCGGCCCCTCTTTCCTCCTTTTCCTCCCTCTCCTTCCTTCTCCTTCTCCTTCCCTTCCTTCCCCTCTCCTACTTGGACTAGGAAAGAGGGGGGATCCTACTTGGAGTAGGATTGCCCCCCTTGGGCGCGCCTCCTCCCCTTGGCCGGCCCCCTCCTCCTCCCCCCTTTATATACGGAGGAGGGGGGCACCCCATAAACACACAAGTTGATCTTCGTGATCGTTCTTTATCCATGTGCGGTGCCCCCCTCCACCATATTCCACCTCGGTCATATCGTAGCAGTGCTTAGGCGAAGCCCTGCGTCGGTAGAACATCATCATCGTCACCATGCCGTCATGCTGACGGAACTCATCCCCAACACCCTGCCGGATCGGAGTCCGGGGATCGTCATTGAGCTGAACATGTGCTGAACTCGGAGGTGTCGTACGTTCGGTGCTTGGATCGGTCGGATCGTGAACACGTACGACTACATCAACCGCGTTGTCATAACGCTTCCGCTTACGGTCTACGAGGGTACATGGACAACACTCTCCCCTCTCGTTGCTATGCATCACCATGATCTTGCGTGTGCGTAGGAAATTTTTTGAAATTACTACGTTCCCAACAAGAACAATGTCAACTTATGTGTTCTAGGGTGCCCCCCTGCCCCCGTATATAAAGGAGCAAGGGGGGAGGCCGGCCGGCCCCTGTAGGGCGCGCCAGGAGGAGGAGGAGTCCTCCTAGTAGGAGTAGGACTCCCCTTTCCTACTCCTACTAGGAGGAGGAAAGGAAGGAGGAGAGGGAGAAGGAAGGAGAGGGAGGAAAAGGAGGAAAGGGGGCCGGCCCCCTAGTCCAATTCGGTTTGGGCTAGGGGGCCGCACACCCTGCCTCCTCTCTTCCACCACTTGGCCCTTCTTCCTCGTATTCCCGTAACTCCACGGTATCCCAGAAAATACCCGAATCACTCGGACCCTTTTCGATGTCCGAATATAGTCGTCCAATATATCGATCTTTATGTCTCGACCATTTCGAGATTCCTCGTCATGTCCCCGATCTCATCTGGGACTCCGAACTTCCTTTGGTACATCAAATCACATAAACTCATAATACCGATCGTCGCCAAAAATTAAGCGTGCGGACCCTACGGGTTCGAGAACTATGTAGACATGACCAAGACACGTCTACGGTCAATAACCAATAGCGGAACCTGGATGCTCATATTGGCTCCTACATATTCTACAAAGATCTTTATCAGTCAAACCGCATAACAACATACGTTGTTCCCTTTGTCATTGGTATGTTACTTGCCCGAGATTCAATCGTCGGTATCTCAATACCTAGTTCAATCTCGTTACCGACAAGTCTCTTTTCTCGTTCCGTAATACATCATCCCGCAACTAACTCATTAGTTGCAATGCTTGCAAGGCTTAAGTGATGTGCATTACCGAGAGGGCCCAGAGATACCTCTCCGACAACCGGAGTGACAAATCCTAATCTTGATCTATGACAACTCAACAAGTACCATCGAAGACACCTGTAGAGCACCTTTATAATCACCCAGTTACGTTGTGACGTTTGGTAGCACACAAATTGTTCCTCCGGTATTCTGGAGTTGCATAATCTCATAGTCATATGAACATGTATATGTCATGAAGAAAGCAATATCAATATACTAAACGATCAAATGCTAAGCTAACGGAATGGGTCAAGTCAATCACATCATTCTCTAATGATGTGATCCCGTTAATCAAATGACAACTCATGTCTATGTCTAGGAAACTTAACCATCTTTAATTCAACGAGCTAGTCAAGTAGAGGCATACTAGTGACACTCTGTTTGTCTATGTATTCACACATGTACTAAGTTTCCGGTTAATAAAATTCTAGCATGAATAATAAACATTTATCATGATATAAGGAAATATAAATAACAACTTTATTATTGCCTCTAGGGCATATTTCCATCAGTCTCCCACTTGCACTAGAGTCAATAATCTAGTTCACATCGACATGTGATTTAACACCAATAGTTCACATCACCATGTGATTAACACCCATAGTTTACATCGTCATGTGACCAATACCCAAAGGGTTTACTAGAGTCAATAATCTAGTTCACATCGCTATGTGATTAACACCCCAAGAGTACTAAGGTGTGATCATGTTTTGCTTGTGAAATAAGTTTAGTCAATGGGTCTGCCACATTCAGATCCGTATGTATTTTGCAAATTTCTATGTCAACAATGCTCTGCACGGAGCTACTCTAGCTAATTGCTCCCACTTTCAATATGTATCCAAATTGAGACTTAGAGTCATCTGGATCAGTGTCAAAACTTGCATCGACGTAACCCTTTACGACGAACCTTTTGTCACCTCCATAATCGAGAAACATATCCTTATTCCACTAAGGATAATTTTGACCGTTGTCCAGTGATCTACTCCTAGATCACTATTGTACTCCCTTGCTAAACTTAGTGTAGGGTATACAATAGATCCGGTACACAGCATGGCATACTTTATAGAACCTATGGTTGAGGCATAGGGAATGACTTTCATTCTCTTTCTATCTTCTGTCGTGGTCGGGTTTTGAGTCTTACTCAATTTCACACCTTGTAACAATGGCAAGAACTCTTTCTTTGACTGTTCCATTTTGAACTACTTCAAAATCTTGTCAAGGTATGTACTCATTGAAAAAACTTATCAAGCGTCTTGATATATCTCTATAGATCTTGATGCTCAATATGTAAGCAGCTTCACCGAGGTCTTTCTTTGGAAAAACTCCTTTCAAATACTCCTTTATGCTTTCCAGAAAATTCTACATTATTTTTGATCAACAATATGGCATTCACATATGCTTATCAGAAATGTTGTAGTGCTCCCACTCACTTTCTTGTAAATACAGGCTTCACTGCAAGTCTGTATAAAACTATATGCTTTGATCAACTCATCAAAGCATATATTCCAACTCTGAGATGCTTGCACCAGTCCATAGATGGATCGCTGGAGCTTGCACATTTTGTTAGCACCTTTAGGATCAATAAAATCTTCAGGTTGCATCATATACAACTATTCTTCCAGAAATCCATTCAGGAATGCAGTCTTCGCATCCATTTGCCAAATTTCATAATCATAAAATGCGGCAATTGCTAACATGATTCGGATGGACTTAAGTATCGCTACGGGTGAGAAAATCTCACCGTAGTCAACACCTTGAACTTTGTCAAAACCTTTTTTGACAAGCTATCAGCGTCCGTCTTCCTCTTGAAGATCCATTTATTTTCTATGGCTTGCCGATCATTGGTCAAGTCAACCAAAGTCCACACTTTGTTCTCATACATGGTCTCAAGCCATTTCACGAAATCTGGGCTCATCATCGCTTCCTCATAGTTCGTAGGTTCGTCATGGTCAAGTAAAATGACCTCCAGAACAGGATTACCTTACCACTCTGGTGTGGATCTCACTCTGGTTGACCTACGAGGTTTGGTAGTAACTTGATTTGAAGTTACATGATCATCATCATTAGCTTCCTCACTAATTGGTGTAGGAGTCACAGGAACAGATTTCTGTGATGAACTACCTTCCAATAAGGGAGCAGGTACAGTTACCTCATCAAGTTCTACTTTCCTCCCACTCACTTCTTTCGAGAAAAACTCCTTCTCTAGAAAGGATCCATTCTTAGCAACGAATATCTTGCCTTCGGATCTGTGATAGAAGGTGTACCCAACTGTCTCCTTTGGGTATCCTATGAAGACACATTTCTCCGATTTGGGTTCGAGCTTATCATGTTGAAGGTCACATAAGCATCGCAGCCCCAAACTTTAAGAAACGACAACTTTAGTTTCTTGCCAAACCACGGTTCATATGGTGTCATCTCAATGGATTTACATCGTGCCTATTTAACGTGAATGCAGATGTCTCTAATGCATAACCCCAAAACGATAGTGGTAAATCGGTAAGAGAGATCATAGATTGCACCATATCTAATAAAGTACGGTTACGATGTTCGGACACACCATTACGCAGTGGTGTTCCAGGTGGCGTGAGTTGCGAAACTATTCCGCATTGTTTCAAATGAAGACCAAACTCGTAACTCAAATATTCTCCTCCACGATCAGATTGTAGAAACTTTTATTTTCTTGTTATGATGATTTTCCACTTCACTCTGAAATTATATGAACTTTTCAAATGTTTCAGACTTATGTTTCATCAAGTAGATATACCCATATCTGCTCAAATCATCTGTGAAGGTCAGAAAATAACGATACCCACCGCGAGCCTCAACACTCATCGGATCGCATACATCAGTATGTATTATTTCCAATAAGTCAGTTGCTCGCTCCATTGTTCCGTAGAATGGAGTCTTAGTCATCTTGCCCATAAGGTATGGTTCGCAAGCATCAAGTGATTCATAATCAAGTGATTCCAAAATCCCATCAGCATGGAGTTTCTTCATGCGCTTTACACCAATATGGCCTAAACGGCAGTGCCACAGATAAGTTGCGCTATCATTATTAACTTTGCATCTTTTGGCTTCAATATTATGAATATGTGTATCACTACGATCGGGATTCAACAAACCATTTTCATTGGGTGTATGACCATAGAAGGTTTTATTCATGTAAACAGAACAACAATTATTCTCTAATTTAAATGAATAACTGTATTGCAATAAACATGATCAAATCATATTCATGCTTAATTCAAACACCAAATAACACTTATTTAGGTTCAACACTAATCCCGAAAGTATAGGGAGTGTGCGATGATGATCATATCAATCTTGGAACTACTTCCAACACACATCGTCACCTCGCCCTTAACTAGTTTCTGTTCATTCTGCAACTCCCGTTTCGAGTTACTACTCTTAGCAACTGAACCAGTATCAAATGTCGAGGGGTTGCTATAAACACTAGCAAAGTACACATGAATAACATGTATATCCAATATACCTTTGTTCTCTTTGCCATCCTT
The DNA here is from genome assembly GCA_021437245.1 of Aegilops speltoides. NCBI lineage: Eukaryota > Viridiplantae > Streptophyta > Magnoliopsida > Poales > Poaceae > Aegilops > Aegilops speltoides. The sequence goes on from CM038143.1 coordinate 64,152,407, forward strand.
CTTATCTGCCAAGTATCTAGGGCAGTTCCACTTCCACTGACCATTTCCTTTGGAGTAGAAGCACTCAGTTTCAGGCTTTGGTCTAGCTTTGGGCTTCTTCACGGGAGTAGAAACTTGCTTGTCGTTCCTTTTGAAGTTCCCCTTCTTCCCTTTGCCCTTTTCTTGAAACTAGTGGTCTTGTCAACCATCAACACTTGGTGCTTTTCTTGATTTTCTTGATTTCTACCTTCGTCGATTTCAGCATCACGAAGAGCTTGGGAATCATTTCTGTTATCCCTTGCATATTATAGTTCATCACGAAGTTCTAGTAACTTGGTCATAGTGACTAGAGAACTCTGTCAATCACTATCTTATCTGGAAGATTAACTCCCACTTGATTCAAGTGATTGTAGTACTCAGACATTCTGAGCACATGCTCACTAGCTGAGCTATTCTCCTCCATCTTGTAGGCAAATTACTTGTCAAAGGTCTCATACCTTTCGACATGGGCATGAGTCTGAAATACTAATTTCAACTCTTGGAACATCTCATATGCTCCGTGGCGTTTCAAAAAAAATGTCTTTGAAGCCCCAATTCTAAGCTGTAAAGCATGGTGCACTAAACTATCAAGTAGTCATCATATCGAGCTTGTCAAACGTTCATAACGTCTGTATTTGCTCCTGTAATCGGTCTGTCACCTAGCGGTGCATCAAGGACATAATTCTTCCGTGCAACAATGAGGACAATCCTCAGATCACGGATTCAATCCGCATAACTGCTACTAACATCTTTCAAATTAGTTTTCTCTAGGAACATATCAAAAATAAAACAGGGGAGCTAAACGCGAGATATTGATCTACAACAAAGATATGCTAATACTATCAGGTACTAAGTTCATGATAAATTAAAGTTCAATTAATCAAATTACTTAAGAACTCCCACTTAGATAGACATCCTTCTAATCATCTAAGTGATCACGTGATCCATATCAACTAAACCATGTCCGATCATCACGTGAGATGGAGTAGTTTTCAATGGTGAACATCACTATGTTGATCATATCTACTATATGATTCACGCTCGACCTTTCGGTCTCAGTGTTCCGAGGCCATATCTGCATATGCTAGGCTCGTCAAGTTTAACCCGAGTATTCTGCGTGTGCAAAACTGGCTTGCACCCGTTGTATAAGAACGTTGAGCTTATCACACCCGACCACCACGTGGTGTCTCGGCACGACGAACTTTGGCAACGGTGCATACTCAGGGAGAATACTTGTACCTTGAAATTTTAGTGAGAGATCATCTTATAATGCTACCGTCAATCAAAGCAGAATAAGATGCATAAAGGATAAACATCACATGCAATCAATATAAGTGATATGATATGGCCATCATCATCTTGTGCCTTTGATCTCCATCTCCAAAGCACCGTCATGATCACCATCGTCACCGGTGCGACACCTTGATCTCCATCGTAGCATCGTTGTCGTCTCGCCAACTATTGCTTCTACGACTATCGCTTCCGCTTAGTGATAAAGTAAAGAAATTACATGGCCATTGCATTTTATACAATAAAGCAACAACCATATGGCTCCTGCCAGTTGCCGATAACTCCGTTACAAAACATGACCATCTCACACAATAAAATATAGCATCATGTCTTGACCATATCGCATCACAACATGCCCTGCAAAAACAAGTTAGACGTCCTCTATTTTGTTGTTGCATGTTTTACGTGGCCGCTACGGGCTGAGCAAGAACCGTTCTTACCTACGCATCAAAACCACAACGCTATTTCGTCAAGTTAGTGCTATATTAACCATCAACAAGGACCGGGTGTAGTCACACTCGGTTCAACTAAAGTTGGAGAAACTAACACCCGCCAGCCACCTGTTTGCAAAGCACGTCGGTAGAACCAGTCTCGCGTAAGCGTACGCGTAATATCGGTCTGGGCCGCTTCATCCAACAATACCGCCGAACCAAAGTATGACATGCTGGTAAGCAGTATGACTTGTATGTCAGTATCTTCAGGCACCTCGGGACACTCATTGGTCTGCGGTTAAGCGCATTTTGCGCTATATTCGCTTCACGTTGTCCTATGGTTTGCACATTCGGCCGAACCCCTCTGGGGTCATCTCGGCTTATTCTGATGCGGACTGGGCTGGCAGTCCGGATGACAGGCGATCCACGGGGGGCTATGATGTGTTCTTTGGTTCTACCTTGATCGCCTGGAGTGCTCGGAAACAAGCTACTGTTTCGCGTAGCAGTACTGAAGCTGAGTATAAGGTTGTGGCTAATGCAACTGCAGAAATTATCTGGATACAGTCTTTGCTTCAGGAATTGGGTATATCTCAATCACAGTCTCCTACTCTTTGGTGTGACAACATCGGTGCTACATACCTATCTACTAATCCGTTATTTCATGCCCGAACGAAACACATTGAAGTTGACTATCATTTTGTACGGGAACGTGTATCTCAGAAGCAACTACAGATCAAGTTCATCTCTTCCAAGGATCAACTTGTAGACATATTCACCAAGCCATTGCCTCTACCATAGTTCGAGACTTGTCGGCGCAATCTTACCCTTCTAGATTCTTTAGGAAGTGGCTAAGATTGAGGGAGGGTGTTAGACTGTATAGTTCCCGTATATGTGTGTGTATGATGTAACGTTGTACCCCTTCATTATATATATATATGTGATAGGCCACCCCTAGAGGGTTGTGCCGGTTCCCCCGAACCTATTGTCTTACAAAGCTAAAGTTATGCGATACAAGCCTATGAGCAAGAACAAGCGACGCATTGCTGATATGAAATCGGGGCTCTCGTGGTAGCAAGGGGCAACGTCAAGTCGGTGATGTCCCCTATGGTGGTCGATGCAGCTCAGTACACTTTGCCCGCACCTTTGAGGTGAGCTCCTCCATGTGCCTTGGGTCGTGCGCCCTTGTTAGTGGCTTCCACAACTGCAAGAAAGACACCGGTTTGTATGGCAGATCAGCCGGATGTTTGATGAATTGTCCCTCTATCAACGCCTTATTTCTCGTAGTCCATAGTGACCAGGCCATCTATACCTACTATTAAAAGAAATAGATATTCTTGGTTTGGTATTACTTTATTTCGTCCCGTTACGAGGGTTTTGCCCGTTTGTGCTTCCGTTTGAGACGTACGCTTGCCGGCCAGCCAATGGGCTTCTCGGCCCAATGACACGCATCCTCTTAGATGACCCAGGAAAGATGGCCCACATAATGCAAGGCGAGGGAAATAAGGAAAGAAATGAATTGAGTTCTTATGACAAAAGTAAGAAAGGAGAGCAGTCCAATTTATATAAGGAATAATAAGCAGTGTAAACTATGAAGGAAAGATGACGGGATATTTTACGGTACATCATACTACCAGATTTAATAGGTAGTATTAAGTTGATCCAACGATTGATATTATTCGGTTTAGATTTGGCTCGAGGACAGATTTGTAATTTCAACTATGATCAACCGAGGGAAAGAGAAGGATAATCGATCGCCGCCGAACACAACGAGGCCTTGCTCGCGACTGACACTAATCTGCAACAGCAACCCGGCCGCACATGACGAGCGCTACAGTACGCCCTCGTGCCTTGTTGTGCCACTGCCGTCAGGTGAGGCACTACTGCGTTGAAGGTCGACGAGAAAGATGACGCCGCCAACCACTGCTCCTCTCGGTTTTCAACCAAGGAAACGAAAAAACTTGGAATTCATGCAGCCCAGTCAACCTCACCTTAGTGGCAATATTAATTCGCTGTGATTCTTCCAAGTCAATTTCAAATCCAAGCATCAGCCAGTTAGCGGCGTATCAATTGTGAAGTAGTGATGGAAAATGGAAGCGGGCACGAGCTACGTATGTGTATGAACTTCGAACTCGACCAAGGCAACGGCGGCTTGTTGAGCTTGGGCGGCATGACGGAAGGAGCTGTGTATTCTCCGGCTCCTCGTTGACGAGCCTATGCCCCCACCAACATTCCAACCCAACCCATGGTGATTCTCCGCCACCATCGCCCACTTCGCCGACAACGTAGACGGCAGCTCCGGCGACCTCTCTCCAGCCACAGTAATGAACTACCCAAACTACCCCTGATTCCTTAATATACTACAGGAATTTTGTGGTAGTATTGTCGTATCTATGCCGTTGGTTCCCAGAAATAAACGGTCCAAAACTATATGATGTACTGTAAAAGGACTCTACAGCCGATTCTTTTTACAAGGGTACTCCGAGGAGTATGTTTTACATGTGTAAATCGCTGGGGAACGAGGAACCAAGCGCGGCCTAAAGAAAGCATAAACGGATCTGACACATCTTCAAGAACCTCGCGAAGTACTCCGTAAGTACAGGATCAACAGTCATAGGTTCCGTCAACTTCACCGTGGATCAGCCATGCCTTTGAACAGACCTGACCAGTATTATAACATAAACAAGAAAACAGTTAAGACAACCTCAACAGGAGAATGCACTATATACTCCTCAAATGTGAAAAACAAGCTACAAACTAACAATATCAGACTAACATTCCACGAAGATCACTAAGTCAAGATAACAGTTAGACATGCAGCCGAACATTTTATGCATGACTTGATGTGCAGTCAGGCAGGCAGATATGCTTATCAAAGATCTCATTTCAGCAAAAACAATCAGCGTGGTATGCCTAATTCAGTTAGTAAAATTCAGCAAACTAATCAGTTATGTCGCATTCAGCAAACTATACTAGTTCTATTGTGCTGGTAAGGAACTTACTCACACGCCCGGAGGGAAAACAGCTAATTCAAACTGATGAATCATCCGTTCAGGATCTGAAAGAAGAAGAAACATAAGACTGCAATACTATTAGCACAGTATCCACAATTAGAACTGCAGGTTAGATGCAAACCTCTTTGCAAGCCCATACGTTGTAAGCTACGAGCCAGTGCACGTACCATCCACAGGACGACCCAACGGACCATCCAATGTACACAGGCCCGAAACCTTTGCCCAGCCATAACCAAGACAGCAAACGTTGCAGCAGAAAGCAATTCTATTGCGGACTTGGACCATGGCAGACCTAAAGCATCATGCCACTGGACCCAATCGTTCCAGCCATCCCAGTTTAATGACCTGGAGTCTGCTTTAGAGGTTGGCGGGGGTAGCATCGTCTGCTGTGGCGGGGGTGGTGCCAGGTGCGCCTGCTGTGGTGGTGGCGGTGTATCTGCTGCATGTAGTGCATTAATAAACATCATATATTATCACTCTCCTAAGAAAATGTTACTACTCAGTCTGTATATAGATATAGCATACCTTGACAATAATCCATGCTTGCTTCATGAGATGCTTCAGGGTGGAGGCCCCCACAGCCCACATACGAAGTCAGCAGTGCTCTGAAGTTATGGCCAGCTGCGACTACGGCTGGGGTATGAGCTATCATGCATAAGCATTCGATTCCACCCCCAAAGTCTACTGAAAAGACAACTGGGTCACAACAGTCGATGGTTCTAGCTGTCGAATTACAGAACCGGACAATGTTGTCTGACAGGTTTGGTATGTCACAAGGTACAGGATATGACGCAGAAGGTGTGATTAGGCTCAGGACAGTCACTAAGATGGCAGTAACGTACACAGCTATTCCTCTATTATGCTGGTTTGATGGAACTCTCCGGTGGCACCTAGAAATATTGTCTGGGATCTCCGGTGGCACCTTATCCTATTTGTCACAGGAAAAAAAATACAAACTAAATTAGTATACCAAAACAAGCAAATAGTCAGCTGCATTGAAAATGAATCAAATAAACTAATTCCCTACACAACTATTTTCCAGATTAAAGATCAAGTACTATTTTCTTAATACTTGAACCATAATGTTCCAGTGATACACAAATAGCGAAAAATTGAAATAGGAAATGAATGTAATGGATGACCATAATAATGTGCTATACGTAAAATGGATTAAAATGTTGATTAACTATGATCAAATTCTCTTCCTTACAAAAGTAATACTTGCATGCACTATTTGCTTAGTTTGGGATGTACTGTCAGAATCTCCTGTTCCGAGGAAATGGTGGGAAAATGAAATCAAAAGGATCTTAAATAGAGTAGCAGGTTGATTGCATTAACATATTCTTAACAATCTTTATATCTTGATTAGATAAAAATCACAGTGAACCAGCCGTACACAAGTACTGAACAATTTAGGTACATGAGTGCGTCCCCTTTTTTTGAACCATGTTGTCGTAGGTGTCTTGTTATTGAATACTGCAGGACAATTGTTGAGTGATGACCAATCTTAACAACAATAAAGTGCAGGTATACAACTATATAATTGAAATAGAGTTAAAGAGGAGGCAGCTATTTCAGGAACACAGCTTGGAGGCAAGCAGAGTGCAGTAATTTTGTGCAAAAGGGCTCTGCCACATACCCTCAAAGTTGAAGAGCTAGAAAGAGAAGCCATCTGCTCCACCTGCTTATAAGTAGTATACTTATCCTGAAAAAAAAAAAGAACAGTTGATCTCTACCAGTGTCAGAATTGTATTGCAGACATCAACAGCAAAATTATCAAAGAACGGTTTGGCAGGGAGCTCAAGAGGCAGCACAAGCAAGGGTAGCATTCCTAGCAAGAACAAATCATGATTCCTTTGGTGTAAATACCATATGAAACATCTAAGATGCACTAGTAACATTCTGAATCAGTATGAAACTACAGCACTAGTCTGTTCCTAGTAAGAACAAATCATGATTCATTTGGTGTAAATACCATATGGAACATCTAAGATACCACTAGTATCTGAATCAGTATGAGGAGGTTTATTATTGGATAGATTAGAATGGATGACTAACAATTGAATGGTGAACCACTAATCCATTGTCAACTTCACAAAAATACTGCAGTGGTGAGTAATTCCCAGTAACATGAGACAAATCCATACACAGTAGTGGTAAGCATCAATCTGAGCCACATAGAGCAATATCTCCTTAACATGCCAAGAGCAAAAGACCATAATAATCCAAAACTTTGTCAATTAGAGAAAATAAGAAGACGATACCTTGGCATCAGTATCCATAGGAGCAGATTTTTCCTTTGAATCTTGTGCCCAATCTGCAGTAGCACCCTCAGCAGTGTCTGTTGTATCTTTAGGTTCCTGCATATTGACATGAGTAACATCCGTCTCCATTTTGTTAGCATCCTTTGGCACCTCACTTGTAGCTGAAACTGGAACTTCCACTTCCTCCTCCTCCAGCATCTGTGTAGAATTAAAAGCATACTAACAACGTCAGAGAGAAGTTATATGTTTTTTCAGAGGAAGGTGACACGAAATTTAACCAACTTATAAGCAAAAAACAGGAATATTCCTCTACTGAGAAACAGTGCATTCGATTCCATTTTTCAACAAAACAAGAGAACCACGAGGTGCAGGTCCAACCAAAAAGGAAGCACACGGTGTGTTGGGATGAGAAACGTTTTGCAATCAGATTAAAATGGATTAATCCCCGCTGCTGCGCCATATCCCAGGCCTCCTCCAAGTACAACTAGTACTAACAATCACCAGGATGCAAACTTAATTAATTGAACACTCCGGAAATTAATGTGTTCAGTTTCTGATGGACTGGTACTGGATGAAACCGACTTGTACTGTAGTAGATCATAACCTAAACTTGACTGGTGGTAAACGCTCTCACTCTGAAAGAGAGCTGAAATAAACCTGACCAGAGTTTTAGATGAATTTGATGCAAGATTGGATCCTAATTTTGGCATCACAAATGAAGTTAATCATTACCATAGATTACTAATTCAGAATTCTCTACCTGAATGCAACTTCTTAAATTAAAGCCAACTGTTGATGTCAAAACAACAAAAACATTCAACGCAGCTCCAACCTGACAAGAATATGCATGAAATGGTAAACATAGATGGTTAACTACCATATCATGTCCATTGAGCAAAAGCAATCAACAAAACATTTCCCAATGCTGAGTAACTAGATGTTCATTCAGTATCTTATCGAAACAAACACAACACGGCATGCTAATATGCTAGAAGTAAATTCAATGCACGTAAACTGGACAATGTCACAAGATGATCAGATAATAGCAAGATTGGATCCTAATTTTGGCATCACAAATGGAGCTAATCATTACAATAGATTACTAATTCAGAATACTTGACCTGCATGCAATGCAAGTGCTGATGCCAAAACAACAGAAACATTCAACACAGCTCCAACCTGACAAGAATATGCATAATGCATGAAAGATGGTTAACTACCAGATCATATGCATTGAGCGAAAGTGATCAACAAAACATTGCTCACTGGTACAAGTAAAATGATCAACAGATGATTCAAAGCTTAAAACGCAGAGTAACTAGATGTTCATTCACTACCTTGTCAAAACGAACATAACACTCTGTCCATGCTAATATGCTACTAGTATCAAGTAAAATTTGATGCACGTAAACTGGACAATGTCGCAAGATGATCAGATAATAGCATGATGTGAAGTTCTAAGACGCGATTGGCAGGTAAAACAGAGGCATGTATCAGGGGACAATCTTGTCAACCTTTGTCGATCCAGGTATTGAAGAACCTCACCTTGTTCCAGAACCCGAAGAATCCGTACTCTTTGCTCTTGTTCATGGTGTCCAGGTTCTCCCGCTCCATGTTGATCATGGCGTCGACGCAGCCCCAGTTGGTGATCTCGTTGAGCTCGGTCTCCACGAGCCCGTTCTCGTTGACGATCTCCGACCACACGCCCTCCTTCCCGGCCATGGCCTCCTCCAGCATGAAGCGCTGGTCCTCCCCCTGGTACCCCGTCCACTCCACGCCGAATTGGTTGGCGAGGATCGGCCATAGCTGCTGCCACTTGAAGATGTCTCCGTTGCTGCAGTTGAAGGGTTCGTTCTTGCCATTGGACTCCATGGCCGCCCAGAGTGCGTGCTCGGCGACGAGCTCTGCGTCGGAGGCGTCGCTGAAGCCCTCCCAGGCGACGCGGGATCCTGGCCAACGCAGCACGAGGCCCTCCTTGCGGCAGATGGCGGCGTAGACGCAGAGGCTGGCGATGGCGTTTCTTGCGCTCCGTGGGGAGAAGCCGAAGATGCTCGTGACGCGCCTGCTGCTGGCGAGCCCGTCGAGGAGGACGTCCTCGAGGTCGGGGTACTCGAGGCGCGGGAGGTCCTCGGAGTAGGGGCGGAGCGCGAGGGGGGCGCCGCTGAGGGGCTCGAACAGGTCGATGTAGTGCTTGCGGCTGGTCTGGAGGCAGGCGTGGAGCAGCCCGGGGCAGTTGGGGACGATAGCGGAGAGGACGTTGCGGAGCATGGCGCCGTTGGCCTCGCGGCCCTCGCCGTGCGTCGGGCGAGGGTCCCAGGCGACGTAGAAGACGTGGCTGATGTCGGTGAGGGGCGCGAGGGCGTCGGCGACGGCGGCGGGGTCGGCGAGGTCGAGGTGGTGGTGGAAGACGGCGGGCGGGAGGGCGGCGGACCAGGGCGGGAGCGGGCGGCGGGAGAGCGCGTAGACCTTCCATGGGCCCCCGGGCGTGTCGGGGAGCGGGAGGATGTCGAGGAGGGTGGAGCCGACGACGAGGGCCACGTTCTCGGGGGCCGGCGCGGCGGCGCGGGCGCGGCCGCTCCGGCGCTTCATGAAGGCGCCGAACGCTCCCACCCACCACCACTTCAACATTGATTTTGTGGTGGATCCAGGAAGATGAATCGGGAAGAGGAGAGGAGAGGAGCAGAGCAGGTGGGGAGTTTGGGACTTTGGGTTCTGGGTTTTGCTTTATGACTGCGATCGTCTGCTGTGAACAGATTCGCATAGAGGGAGAGGGAGAGGGAGAGACCTGTTTACGGAACTAGCAGCCACCTAGCCGCCGTCGCGCACCTGTGCCAATGGTCGCTGCCCTGTGGGCCCTGAAATGACCCGAGCGTGGTGACGGCTTTGCGTGACGGGGGTGCGCGGGGGTAGGGGGGATCCGTGGGCCATTCCGGTCGTCGGTGAGCCACTGCAACACGCACGCGCCGCGCGAAGATGTTTTTCGCCACGCCGCCACGGCGCGCTGGCGAAAGTAAACATCCTTTCCCTGTTACCACAATTTTTTTTTACCGTAGCACAAGTAAACGCGAATGCGCGCAGCAGCTAGCTTAGCTGTATACGCAGCCCCGTTTTCTTTCTTTTGGCATTCGATTTTTATTTGTTCCTATCTTTTGAATCAAAAGTTTAAACTAAGTTTTGTTTGCATACTCATACTTCTGGTGACGAGAGCTTTCAAACGAGATCTATTTTGAAAACATTTGGATGAGTTTTTAGAAATTCAATAAGTCTCAACTTTTGAAACTTAATACGAGTTGCCGACAAAATCGTAAGTTTCAGCAAGTGAATTTTAAAGTGCTCCTATGCGGGGCAAACAACTTTGCGGATCGCCAGGCAATCGGGCGATCGAGCACGGCTAAGCAGGTGCCCCTGTGAGTTTTTGAATAGCAATAGCAGTATTAAGGATGTCCAAAGGATTTTGTAGACCAAACTTTATTGAAGGACCTGTATAGAGCTTTTTCCCTTATTCTTAGACCCACGGCATGTAAAATGGCCTTGATGATTATGGTTCCCTCTGTACGATCAAGTTTCGACGTATCAATCAGATTTAGTGACGACAATTTTTATTCGGTATCGACTTCATTCATAAATTGTATTCCGTCTCCTCAGTTTTTTTTGAGACAATCTCGCGAAGCTTTTATTAAACTGTCACAATGTTTACAGGGACGAAAGGAAGATCTCCGGGATGGCCTAACCAAATATGGCGGCCGACCCCTAGAGAAAGTGCATGCTTCGCTAAATTGTGAGCCTCATAATTTGAGCTCCTAAATTCATGGCTAAATTTACAAAAATCAAAAGACGACGAGTGATCTATTATTTCATGTATGATTGCTCCATACCGAGATGCATTTTCCTTCGTAATGTCCTCAACCACCACTTTGCAGTCGGACGCCACATGGATCCTCCGCAAATATAAATCATCTGATAGAGCAAGAGCTTCTCGAATGTCCAATGCTTCCAGTGTCTCCGGTTCTAAAACATATCTGAATACTAGGGCCGAGGCTCCGAGGAAGGATCCATCAGCGCTCCTGCTTATCGCACCCACGGCTCCGTATCTTCTGTGTTGGGGTACTACAGCATCCACATTTACTTTTGCACTGTCCGCTACCGGCGGTTGCCAGACGGTAGATCTTGCGGCCTTCGCTACCACCGGCTTCGACGACACTGTATTTAACACTTGAAGCTCGGCCAAGTATCGTGTGATGAAACCGTGTATTGATAATGGTGACTGGAAGATAGCCTCGTGGATTGCTTTCCTTCTCGCTCCCCAAATTGCCCAGAGCGTGACAACAAGCCGAACAAAATCTTCCTTACCTAGTATATCATGTAGCACAAATAGCCAGTCCTTCGGGCTCTCCTCTTGGCGATCCACAAGATGTTGCACCAGATGCTCAGGGGCCAACGCCCAGACACTGCTGGACATCGGGCATGTAAGTAACGCATGCTTCCATGTGTATCTTGCCCCGCAGAGGTTGCATGTATCTTCTGTCGACATATGGTGATGCATCAACAACTCACCGCAGGGCATAGACTGTCTAGCTAACCTCCACACGAACATCCTGAGCTTTGAAGGTACTTGGATGTGCCAGATGCTGCTCCAATTCTTGCTTTCATGATGTACAAATGACGATCCTTCCGTTTCATGCAGCCATGCCTCTCGATTGATTTTTGTCCTCAAGATCATACGGTATGCCGAGCCAACGCTGAAATTACCACGTGGTTCCTCGTGCCATGCCCAGAAGTCTGAAACTGTGCGCGTACAAAGTGGTATCTTAAGAATTTCCTCAGAGTCAAAGGGAGTGAAGATAGACCGAACTAGTCCTTCATTCCAAGAAGCAGTAGAGGCACTGATGAGTTGCGCAACTCTAGTAGGAGGTTGTTGCACCAGAGATGTTATAGGTATTTTGAAGCTCTCCCTCGGTATCCAGTTGTGTTCCCAGATGTCTGTGGTTTCTCCGTCTCCAATCCTCCTAATAATGCCTTGTGCCAAAATGTCCCGGCCATCCGTCTCCTCAGTTGTTTCACTCACACATCTCGGCACAAATTGCCAGGGGCTCTATGTGGCCACACATGTGTTGCCAAGCAAAAGCCCGAATAGCTTTATAGCACACTTCGGCGCCCCGAACTTGGCATTATATGCACCGGCTCCGAATCATGTCTTTGGTCAATAGTTGGGTTGCCTGGCTCCTATGTTTGCTGCCTTACGTTCCGTTTGTTCGGCTAGGGTAGTAAAGGGAGAACTACTGTGATTGTATTTCTGGTTCATCCGATCAAGCACCTCAGTAGAGAAAGCCGAAAACTGACTGTCATGATGCGGCGAGAGCTGGTCAGCCATTCGGCGACTTACTAAATCTCTAGCGATTTTTTCCGTATTACACAAAGGACTGGTTTTTTCCGGTCACGTGCGTAACACATCCACATCCGGATAGCTGCGTGCATACCAGGGGCTATCTTATAGCCCCATCGTCAAACTCCTATGGCTAAGTGAGAGTGGTAAAGCCACATAGTCCGATTGCCTGGTTCGCCGCACTGACACCTCCTTTACGGACCAAGACGTTGGGTCAAGTGTGATCATGTGCTATTCTGAACACCCCCGTAGTATCTACATGGGGGCTGAAGCCGACGACCAAAAAACTCTCAGGAATAGAAAAACGGCCGCACAGGAGGAAAGAACTTTCAGACAACGGCACAAATATATCACGAAGCCTTAACATATAATAAAAACGTTCGGGCAGTTCGGATACATTCATTCGAACATAATGTCCTTTGAGCATTGACCCTCTATCAAGCGAGCACTCTCTAGGACGTCTTCTAAATAGCGTTCCTGCGTGTAGTGGTCTTTACCTCCGGGAGGGCCCTTCTATGCACACTGACCGCTTGACTGCGTCGATTCGGGGTAGTGCATTGACGAGTCGCCGCACCAGGCCGAAATAGTTGCTCGGAATGGGTTTGGCTGGCCATAGCCGAACTATGACGTCCTTCATGGCGGCCCACTGCGCCATTTGGTCATTTAGCAGCGTCGGGCGCTCCTGCGCCGCGAACTGTGACCGGAACAACTTCTCCGTCGCATGTCCCTCCTGAGCCCAGAAGAATTGCACGGCGTCGGCGGCACTCTTCGGAAGATCCGCAAAAGCGTCTGGAGAACTCCAAAGTCGATTAAGCAAGGCATATCTCTAACCGCCAAACTTAGTCTATAAAAGAAAGGGCTTACCAGGCGCTATCTGTCCAGCCTGTCAGATCTCCTCGCGAGGCGCTCTAGATTCAGACCGCGCCTCTTTAGCCTCCTGAAGGGCCTTGGCGAGTTTGGTGGCCTTGGTTTTATTCTCCCCCTCGAGGGACTCGCACTTGCGGGTGGCATCCTTGAGCTCTTGCTCTACTGCAGATATCCGCTCCTCGAACTGGCGCCAGGTGGCCTGTTCGACCTTCAAATCTGCAGCCGCTTTATCAGCGGCCGCATTGTTCACCCTCGCCTGCTCCTTGGCCTGGGCAAGTTCACCCCTGAGGGTCTTGACCTCAGCAGCGCCATCTGCAATTATGCACGTAACAGCGTCTAAGTTTCAACTTAGCATTCACACATTCACATAGGCACAAACGGGATGTTCGAAACATACCTTGCGCCTCGTCGAGCCGCTTGTCAATAAGGACAATGTCCTCATCGGCCAGCTTCAGTTTTCGCTTCAGTTCGGAAACCTCCGTGGCCTGGGCGGTTGCCGCTAATAGTGAAGCATGTTTTTCCAATAAAATAAGTATGTTACTTCCTGCGGATATCTATAAATCCTCTGTTCGCCCTTCTTCATGGGCCGACCAGAGTCTTAGGGGCTACTATCTATATATAGGCATATTTTTCATATGAAAAGTGGCTAAAGACATTACATCGCATACCTCGAAGCCTGTTAGTAGGCTCGTAAAGGCTTCATTCAGCTCGCTTTTAGCGGACTGAATCTTCTCAACCACCGTACCCATGAAGGTACGGTGCTCCTCCAAGACGGATGCACTCTGCAATACGTCCATCAGAGTGTTCGGCGCCTCCAGATTCATGGAGGTCGCCATAGGAATAGGCGCTCCCCCTCCCTTGAAGGGGGCCGCTCACTTGACTCTGGATCCGTCTCTGGAGCGGTATTCGGCTAGGGGCCGAACAATCCATGGCCCCCATCGCCGGTCTTCACGGGGGTCGTGCCCCCCGTGCCCTCGACGACCGAGGTGTTACCCTCTGGCGCCGTATTGATGGTCCCTTCACCTCCCGGCGATCCAGAAAAATCCTCTGGGATGACACCTCGATGTCACTTGCCCTAGGGGGCTAGGAAGTTTGTGGAGGCGTCTCGCTCTCCATCATCTCCGGCGGCAAATCCCCCGACAAGGAGGATTGTTGAGGGAGATCGCGGGCCAGACTGAAACACATGATTTAATATTATTCTCACAATTTGTAAAGGGTTGGATGTATGTAAAGCATCCTCAGGTACTTACGATTCGGCAAGGGGCTTGGCCCGGGGGCGGGGCTTGGGGATATCTTCGGCGTCTGAATCTGAGTCATCCGAAAGGGATAACTTTCCCCTCTTGGACGCCCCCGCCTCCGGATCGCGGAGGCCGCCCTCTTTTTCCCTTTGAGAGGAGGGTTATCTTCGTCCTCCTCCTCCTCCTCGTCGTCTTTGTCTCCCTCGCGAGAGGAGCAAGCCTCGGTCCCTCCGGAGATAGCGTCTGAAGTACCTTTGTGGTGGAGGCCACTTTCGGCCTCCTTGTTCTTCTTCTTCTTCTTGTCCTTCTTTTCTGGCGCCTGGTATGGCGCCGGGACCAGCATCCTCATCAGGACAGGATCAGCTAAGTCTTCGGGGAGGAGGGCCGGACACCTGATCCGCTTCGCCTTCTTTGTCCAGACCTGTTTAAAGGGTGGAATTATCAGTGTATCCCCTTGGATTAATGAACCAAGCTATAGGCGGAAGCTTAACCCTTACAGGGGTGGCCGGATGGTTGCAGTCAAGGTCGACGTCCTCGGACGTCTCCGGCCATGACTCTTGAGATTTGAAGAGCAGTTTCCAGATCTCTTTGTGCGTCCTGTCGAAGAATTGTTGCAGAGTTCGCAGCCCTTCCGGTTTAAACTCCCACAAACGAAGAGGCCGTCACTGGTAGGGAAGGGTTCGGCGGACGAGCATCACCTGGATCACGTTAGTGAGGCGGATGTTCTTCTCTATGATACTTTTGATGTGCTTTTGCAGCATCAACACCTCATCGGACTATCCCTAGTCTAGACCCTTGTTGGTCCATGACGCGAGCCGCAGCGGGAGTCCGGATCTGAATGTAGGAGTGGCCGCCCACTTGGTGTCGCGGGGTTCGATGATGTAGAACCACTCCTGCTGCCATGTCTTGACGGTATCCACAAAGGCCCCTTGAGGCCAGGTAGTGTTGGGAAGCTTGCTCACCATGGCACCGCTGCAATCCGCGTGTTCCCCATCGACCACCTTCGGCTTCACGTTGAAGACCTTGAGCCATAGGTCGAAGTGTGGGGGGATGCGGAGAAATGCCTCGCACATGACGATGAACGCCGAGATGTGGAGGAAGGAGTTTGGGGCTAGATCGATCGTGAAAATCTAGCCCGTAGTAGAACATGAGGCCGTGAACAAAGGAGTGAAGGGGAAACCCTAACCCGCGGAGGAAGTGAGGGATGAACACGACCCTCTCGTCGGGCTCTAGAGAAGGAATGACTTGCCCCTTGGCCGGGAGCCTGTGTGCGATTACGTGGTCAAGTACCTCGCTTCCCAGAGTCCCTGGATATCCTTCTTCGTCATTGAAGAGGCCACCCACTTGCCTTGAGAGCCAGATCCAGACATGGCCGGAGTACGTGGTGGCAATGGAGAAAGATCGAGACTTGGGCGCTGGAACTCAAGGATGGGAGGGCTGAGGAAGGAGAAGGCATGGGGTAAAAAGATGGGTTCTTATCCCTTTATAAAGGCAACGAATATCAAGCGACCCCGCGCAAGCCTTAAAAATTGCCTATTCCCAAGGGATCGTGCGGATGGCGCGGATGGATTACCCAAGCCCCCATTGATGAGAATCCCGCAATAAGGGGACACGATCTCTGCTTTGACAAGACATGCCGCGGGAGGTTGCGTCTCGAAACGCGAAACGGGAGGTCGAAAAATGATTCGAAATAAGGAAGTGGCCAGACGTAACGTCTCACCGGTAAAACTGTCAGTGAAGACATGCCATGTTTTTTGATTAAGTATTATACCCTTGCAGTTATGGGTTGTAACTGTTTAACAGAGCCAGATACAGTTCCTGTGTTCGGAAGGCTACTTTGGAGTATTCGGAGGAGGAACCCGCCTTGCAACGCCGAAGACAATCTGCACGCCGGACACATTGTCATTGAAGCCTGGTTCAGGGGCTGCTAAGGGAGTCCTGGATCATGGGGTCCTTGGGCGTCCGGGCTATGTGACCTAGGCCGGACTAATGGGCCGTGAAGATACAAGACAGAAGTCCTTCCCCCGTGTCCGAATGGGACTCTCCTCTGCGTGGATGGTGTCAGGACCCTGATCCTAAGTCACACCGATCTACTCCCTCCGTTCCTAAATATAAGGTGTATTAGTTTTTCAAAAAGTCAACTGTTGTCTATGTTTGACCAACTTTACAGCAAAATATATAAAGATTTATAATACTAAATATATAAAATGTAAAAATATAGTCCATGATGAATGTAGTGATAAGGATTTGGTATTCTAGATATTGATATTTTTGTCTATAAACTTGGTCAAACTTAGAGAAGTTTGAATTTTTGGAAAAATAATACACCTTATATTGAGGAACGGAGGGAGTAGCATGTAACACATCATATCACTTTGCGACCTCACGCACGGTATTCCCACGGGTTCCACCTTACCTGGCCCGGGACCGTTTGCGCCTTTTGTCTCACGTATATGATAGTGTCCCTAGCATCCATATGACAGAGAATCCGGGCTGACATGACTAGTCGTAAACCCAAAGTGGCACTAACTTACAGGGACATGCATACATGACCCAGCAACGAACATGTCGGTCATCAGCGAGTGAATCCGGGCGGTAGCAGTTGGGCTAACAGGACTCCGAAGAATCCAAACTGTAGCAGGCTAACAAGACTCCAGTAGACACCGTGTGACATTTCCCCGAAGGGACAGACACAGGAACGAAGAAAGACACATGCCCGCCAGCCTAAGTGTTCTGAAGCAGTAGCAAGCTACCATGGCTCAGTGGAAGCACTAGGAGACATTTCCCGGTAAGAGAGGCTACCAAGGATAAACAACTAGGTTGTTGGATCCCACACATACCAAGCATTTCAAATTATACACACAATATGCTCGATATGTGCAAATACAACATGGCATCACAACAAAACTCTATGATACGTCTCCAACGTATCTATAATTTTTTATTGTTCCATGCTATTATATTATCCATCTAGGATGTTTTATATGCATTTATATGCTATTTTATATGATTTTTGGGACTAACCTATTAACATAGAGCCCAATGCCAGTTTCTGTTTTTTCCTTGTTTTTGAGTTTTACAGAAAAGGAATACCGAACGGAGTCCAATTGACGTGCCAATTTTTGATGATTTTTTATGGACCAAAAGAAGCCCCCGAAGTAAAAGAGTTGGGACAGAAGAGCCCTAGGCGCCCCCCCTATCTCGTGGATGACTCGGAGATCCCCCTGACGTGAGACCTACACCAAAAATTCCTGTAAATAGGGAAACCTCCAGAAAATAACCTAGATCGGGAGTTCCGCTGACGCAAGCCTCTGTAGCCACCAAAAACCAATCAGGACCCTGTTCCGGCACCCTGCCGGAGGGGGGATCCATCACCGGTGGCCATCTTCATCATCCCGGCGCTCTCCATGATGAGGAGGGAGTAGTTCACCCTCGGGGCTGAGGGTATGTACCAGTAGCTATATGTTTTATCTCTCTCTCTCTCTCTCTCTCTCTCTCGTTCTTGATTTGGCACGATCTTGATGTATCGCAAGCTTTGCTATTATAGTTGGATCTTATGATGTTTCTCACCCTCTACTCTCTTGTAATGGATTGAGTTTTCCCTTTGAAGTTATCTTATCGGATTGAGTCTTTAAGGATTTGAGAACACTTGATGTATGTCTTGCATGTGCTTATCTGTGGTGACAATGGGATATTCATGTGATCTACTTGATGTATGTTTTGGTGATCAACTTGCGGGTTCAGTTACCTTGTGAACTTATGCATAGGGGTTGGCACACGTTTTTGTCTTGACTCTCCGATAGAAACTTTGGGGCACTCTTTGAAGTTCTTTGTGTTGGTTGAATAGATGAATCTGAGATTGTGTGATGCATATCGTATAATCATACCCACGGATACTTGAGGTGACATTGGAGTATCTAGGTGACATTAGGGTTTTTGTTGATTTGTATCTTAAGGTGTTATTCTAGTACGAACTCTAGGATAGATCGAACGGAAAGAATAACTTCGTGTTATTTTACTACGGACTCTTGAATAGATCGATCAGAAAGAATAACTTTGAGGTGGTTTCGTACCTACAATAATCTCTTCGTTTGTTCTCCGCTGTTAGTGATTTTGGAGTGACTCTTTATTGCATGTTGAGGGATAGTTATACGATCCAGTTATGTTATTATTGTTGAGAGAACTTGCACTAGTGAAAGTATGAACCCTAGGCCTTATTCCCTAGCATTGCAATACCGTTTACGCTCACTTTTATTACTTGTAACCTTGCTGTTTTATAATTTCAGATTACAAAAACCTATATCTAGCATCCATATTGCACTTGTATCACCATCTCTTCGCGAACTAGTGCACCTATACAATTTACCATTGTATTGGGTGTTTTGGGGACACAAGAGACTCTTTGTTATTTGGTTGCAGGGTTGTTTGAGAGAGACCATCTTCATCCTACGCCTCCCACGTATTGATAAACCTTAGGTCATCCACTTGAGGGAAATTTGCTACTGTCCTACAAACCTCTGCACTTGGAGCCTAACAACATCTACAAGAAGAAGGTTGTGTAGTAGACATCAAGCAATTTCTGGCGCCGTTGCCGGGAAGGTGAGTGCTTGAAGGTATGTCTTTAGATCTTGCAATCGAATCTTTTTGTTTCTTGTCTTATCACTAGTTTAGTCTATAAAAGAAAACTAAAAATGGAATTAAGGTTGCCTCATATGCTTCATATTTTTAATGTCTTTCATGAAAGTGATGGGAAGGAAAATTGTGCTCAAGTACTAGAAGAAGAATTACATAGAATGCTTGGCATAAAATATGTGAATGATGAGCATGATTGCAATGTTGTTAGTATGAATTTTTTGAATATCCATGATGCTAATGATATGCAAAGCCACAAGCTTTGGGAAGCTATGTTTGATGAAGATGATATTTTGTGTCCCCCAAGCTTTGATGAGCAAATTTATTATGATGAAAGCATGCCTCCTATTTATGATGATTATTGTGATGACATGTATGATATAAATAATAAAGATAACCATGAAACTTGTCATCATGATTTTAATTTTCAATTGGATTATGCTTCACATGATAGTTATTTTGTTGAGTTTGCTCACAACTATTCATGAGAAGAAATTTGCTTATGTGGAGAGTAATAAAATTCTATGCTTGTAGATCATGAAAAGAATGCTTTTATGTGATGGTTATATTGTTGAATTCATTCATGATGCTACTGAAAATTATTGTGAGGGAGGAACATATGCTTGTAGGAATTGCAACAATATCAAGTTTCCTCTCTATGTGTTTAAAATCTTGAAGTTATGCTTGTTTTGCTTTCCTATGCTAGTTGATCCTTGTTACCATAAATTATTTGCTCACAAAATCCCTATGCATAGGAAGTGGGTTAGACTTAAACATGCTAGTCATATTCTTCATGATGCTCTCTTTATGTTTCAATTCTTATCTTTTATGTGAGCATCATTGAAATCATCATGCCTAGCTAGGGGCGTTAAATGTTAGCGCTTGTTGGCAGGCAACCCAATTTTATTTTTGTTCTTTGACTTTTGCTCATATTTAGTAATAAACAATTCATATAGCCTCTGGTTAGATGTGGTTTTATGTTTTAAGTAGGGTTTGTGCCAAGTAGAACCTTTGGGAAGACTTGGGTGAAGTCTTTGCGATCTTGCTGTAAAAACAGAAACTTTTGCGCTCACGGGATTAGCTGCCATTTTTTACTGGAGAGTGATTTTAGGTTGTTTTTTTTTGCAGATGATTAATAGACAAATTCCTCACGTCCACCAATGTATTTAAGAATTTTTGGAGTTAGAGAAGTATTCGAATGATACAGATTACTACAGACTGTTCTGTTTTTGACAGATTCTGTTTTCTATGTGTTGTTTGCTTATTTTGATGAATCTATGAGTAGTATCGGAGGTATGAACCATAGAGAAGTTGGAATACAGTAGATATTAAACCAATATGAATTTAGAATGAGTTCACAACAGTACCAAAAGTGGTGATTTATTTTCTTATACTAACGGAGCTTACGAGTTTTCTGTTAAGTTTTGTGTTGTGAAGTTTTCAAGTTTTGGGTAAAGATTCGATGGATTATGGAATAAGGAGTGGCAAGAGCCTAAGCTTGGGGGTGCCCAAGGCATCCCAAGGTAATATTTAAGGACAACCAATAGCCTAAGCTTGGGGATGCCCCGGATAGCATCCCCTCTTTAGTCTTCGTTCATTGGTAACTTTACTTGGAGCTATTTTTTTATTCACCACATGATATGTGTTTTGCTTGGAGCGTCATTTTATTTTATTTAGTTTTGCTTGCTGTTTGAATAATATCCCAAGATCTGAAATTCTTAAATGTTAGAGAGTCTTCACATAGTTACATAATTATTCGACTACTCATTGATCTCGCTTATATCTTTTGGAGTAGTTTGTCGTTTGCTCTAGTGCTTCACTTGTATCTTTTAGAGCACGACAGTAGTTTTATTTTGAAGAAATAGATGAACTCTCATGCTTCACTTATATTATCTTGAGAGTCTTTAGAACAGCATGGTAATTTGCTTTGGTTATGAATTTAGTCCTAATATGATGGGCATCTAAGAGGGATATAATAAAAACTTTCATATAAAGTGCATTGAATACTATGAGAAGTTTGATTCCTTATGATTGTTTTGAGATATGAAGATGGTGATATTAGAGTCACGCTAGTTGAGTAGTTGTGAATTTGAGAGATACTTGTGTTAAAGTTTGTGATTCCCGTAGCATGCACGGTGAACCGTTATATGATGAAGTCGGAGCATGATTTATTTTTTGATTGTCTTCCTTATGAGTGGAGGTTGGGGACGAGCGATGGTCTTTTCCTACCAATCTATCCCCCTAGGAGCATGCACGTAGTACTTCGTTTCGATAACTAACAGATTTTTTCAATAAGTATGTGAGTTCTTTATGACTAATGTTGAGTCCATGGATTATATGCACTCTCACCCTTCCACCATTGCTAGCCTCTCTTGTGCCGCGCAACTTTCGCCGGTACCATACACCCACCATTACCTTCCTCAAAACAGCCACCATACCTATCTATTATGGCATTTCCATAGCAACTTTCCATCGTTCTGTTTATTATGACACGCTTCATCATTGTCATATTGCTTTGCATGATCATGTAGTTGACATCGTATTTGTGGCAAAGCCATCATTCATAATTATTTTATACATGTCACTCTTGATTCATTGCACATCCCGATACACCGCCGGAGGCATTCATATAGAGTCATATTTTGTTCTAAGTATCGAGTTGTAATTCTTGAGTTGTAAGTAAATAAAAGTGTGATGGTCATCATTATTAGAGCATTGTGCCATGTGAGGAAAGGATGATGGAGACTATGATTCCCCCACAAGTCGGGATGAGACTCCGGATGAAAAAAAGGAGAAAAAAGAGGCCATAAAAAGAAAAGAGAGAAGGCCCAAAAAAACAAAAAAAAATGAGAGAAAAAGAGAGAAGGGGCAATGCTACTATCCTTTTACCACACTTGTGCTTCAAAGTAGCACCATGATCTTCATGATAGAGAGTCTCCTATGTTGTCACTTTCCTATACTAGTGGGAATCTTTCATTATAGAACTTGGCTTGTATATTCCAATGATGGACTTCCTCAAAATGCCCTAGGTCTTCGTGAGCAAGCGAGTTGGATGCACACCCACTTAGTTTATTTTTGAGCTTGCATACACTTATAGCTCTAGTGCATCCATTGCATGGCAATCCCTACTCACTTACATTGATATCTATTGATGGGCATCTCCATATCCCATTGATACGCCTAGTTGGTGTGAGACTGTCTTCTCCTTTTTGTCTTCTCCACAACCACCATTCTATTCCACCTATAGTGCTATGTCCATGGCTCACGCTCATATATTGCATGAAGATCGAAAAAGTTTGAGAACATCAAAAGTATGAAACAATTGCTTGGCTTTCTCTCCGATAGAAACTTTGGGGCACTCTTTGAAGTTCTTTGTGTTGGTTGAATAGATGAATCGAGATTGTGTGATGCATATCGTATAATCATACCCACGGATACTTGAGGTGACATTGGAGTATCTAGGTGACATTAGGGTTTTTGTTGATTTGTATCTTAAGGTGTTATTCTAGTACGAACTCTAGGATAGATCGAACGGAAAGAATAACTTCGTGTTATTTTACTACGGACTCTTGAATAGATCGATCAGAAAGAATAACTTTGAGGTGGTTTCGTACCCTACAATAATCTCTTCGTTTGTTCTCCGCTGTTAGTGATTTTGGAGTGACTCTTTATTGCATGTTGAGGGATAGTTATACGATCCAGTTATGTTATTATTGTTGAGAGAACTTGCACTAGTGAAAGTATGAACCCTAGGCCTTATTCCCTAGCATTGCAATACCGTTTACGCTCACTTTTATTACTTGTAACCTTGCTGTTTTATAATTTCAGATTACAAAAACCTATATCTAGCATCCATATTGCACTTGTATCACCATCTCTTCGCCGAACTAGTGCACCTATACAATTTACCATTGTATTGGGTGTTTTGGGGACACAAGAGACTCTTTGTTATTTGGTTGCAGGGTTGTTTGAGAGAGACCATCTTCATCCTACGCCTCCCACGTATTGATAAACCTTAGGTCATCCACTTGAGGGAAATTTGCTACTGTCCTACAAACCTCTGCACTTGGAGCCTAACAACATCTACAAGAAGAAGGTTGTGTAGTAGACATCAAGCAATTTCTGGCGCCGTTGCCGGGAAGGTGAGTGCTTGAAGGTATGTCTTTAGATCTTGCAATCGAATCTTTTTGTTTCTTGTCTTATCACTAGTTTAGTCTATAAAAGAAAACTAAAAATGGAATTAAGGTTGCCTCATATGCTTCATATTTTTAATGTCTTTCATGAAAGTGATGGGAAGGAAAATTGTGCTCAAGTACTAGAAGAAGAATTACATAGAATGCTTGGCATAAAATATGTGAATGATGAGCATGATTGCAATGTTGTTAGTATGAATTTTTTGAATATCCATGATGCTAATGATATGCAAAGCCACAAGCTTTGGGAAGCTATGTTTGATGAAGATGATATTTTGTGTCCCCCAAGCTTTGATGAGCAAATTTATTATGATGAAAGCATGCCTCCTATTTATGATGATTATTGTGATGACATGTATGATATAAATAATAAAGATAACCATGAAACTTGTCATCATGATTTTAATTTTCAATTGGATTATGCTTCACATGATAGTTATTTTGTTGAGTTTGCTCCCACAACTATTCATGAGAAGAAATTTGCTTATGTGGAGAGTAATAAAAATTCTATGCTTGTAGATCATGAAAAGAATGCTTTTATGTGATGGTTATATTGTTGAATTCATTCATGATGCTACTGAAAATTATTGTGAGGGAGGAACATATGCTTGTAGGAATTGCAACAATATCAAGTTTCCTCTCTATGTGTTTAAAATCTTGAAGTTATGCTTGTTTTGCTTTCCTATGCTAGTTGATCCTTGTTACCATAAATTATTTGCTCACAAAATCCTATGCATAGGAAGTGGGTTAGACTTAAACATGCTAGTCATATTCTTCATGATGCTCTCTTTATGTTTCAATTCTTATCTTTTATGTGAGCATCATTGAAATCATCATGCCTAGCTAGGGCGTTAAATGTTAGCGCTTGTTGGCGAGCAACCCAATTTTATTTTTGTTCTTTGACTTTTGCTCATATTTAGTAATAAACAATTCATATAGCCTCTGGTTAGATGTGGTTTTATGTTTTAAGTAGGGTTTGTGCCAAGTAGAACCTTTGGGAAGACTTGGGTGAAGTCTTTGCGATCTTGCTGTAAAAACAGAAACTTTTGCGCTCACGGGATTAGCTGCCATTTTTTACTGGAGAGTGATTTTAGGTTGTTTTTTTTTGCAGATGATTAATAGACAAATTCCTCACGTCCACCAATGTATTTAAGAATTTTTGGAGTTAGAGAAGTATTCGAATGATACAGATTACTACAGACTGTTCTGTTTTTGACAGATTCTGTTTTCTATGTGTTGTTTGCTTATTTTGATGAATCTATGAGTAGTATCGGAGGGTATGAACCATAGAGAAGTTGGAATACAGTAGATATTAAACCAATATGAATTTAGAATGAGTTCACAACAGTACCAAAAGTGGTGATTTATTTTCTTATACTAACGGAGCTTACGAGTTTTCTGTTAAGTTTTGTGTTGTGAAGTTTTCAAGTTTTGGGTAAAGATTCGATGGATTATGGAATAAGGAGTGGCAAGAGCCTAAGCTTGGGGGTGCCCAAGGCATCCCAAGGTAATATTTAAGGACAACCAATAGCCTAAGCTTGGGGATGCCCCGGATAGCATCCCCTCTTTAGTCTTCGTTCATTGGTAACTTTACTTGGAGCTATTTTTTATTCACCACATGATATGTGTTTTGCTTGGGCGTCATTTTATTTTATTTAGTTTTGCTTGCTGTTTGAATAATATCCCAAGATCTGAAATTCTTAAATGTTAGAGAGTCTTCACATAGTTACATAATTATTCGACTACTCATTGATCTCGCTTATATCTTTTGGAGTAGTTTGTCGTTTGCTCTAGTGCTTCACTTGTATCTTTTAGAACACTGACAGTAGTTTTATTTTGAAGAAATAGATGAACTCTCATGCTTCACTTATATTATCTTGAGAGTCTTTAGAACAGCATGGTAATTTGCTTTGGTTATGAATTTAGTCCTAATATGATGGGCATCTAAGAGGGATATAATAAAAACTTTCATATAAAGTGCATTGAATACTATGAGAAGTTTGATTCCTTATGATTGTTTTGAGATATGAAGATGGTGATATTAGAGTCACGCTAGTTGAGTAGTTGTGAATTTGAGAGATACTTGTGTTAAAGTTTGTGATTCCCGTAGCATGCACGGTGAACCGTTATATGATG